>JBBDGP010000972.1:2500-162500 GCA_037952835.1 Lithobates septentrionalis | reverse complement strand
TGCATCCATTGACACAGGCAGCAGGACTCAGCACGCCCCCGTGTCAAGGGATTTGATTGACAGCAGCAGGAGACCAATGGCTCCTGTTGCTATCAATCTATCCAATGAGGACCCGAGACAGCGGCTGGAGCTGCTGGGCTGGTTCTTGTCGCTGGAACGATCGGGCTCAGGTAAAAAATAATGGGAGGGTGTGGGGGGAGCTGCAGCACAGGTGGTTTTTCACCTTAAAGTGGAGTTCCACCCAAAAATGGAACTTCCACTTTTTGGATTCCTCCCCCCCCTCCGGTGTCACATTTGGCACCTTTCAGGGGGGAGGAGGGAGTAGATACCTGTCTAATACAGGTATTTGCTCCCACTTCCTGGCATAGCTCACCGCAGCGCTTGCGGTGACCTATGCCACTTCCGGCGCCTCCCCCGCTGTATTCTGTGAGACACAGAACACAGCAGGGAACTGAGAGGACGCGCAGCGTGACTCGCGCATGCGTAGTAGGGAACCAGGAAGTGAAGCCGCACTTATTCCCTTACCGAGGATGGCGGCAGCAGCAGCAGCCGAGAGCCGAAGGACGGATCGGCTTCAGCTGCCGACATCGCGGGCTCCCTGGACAGGTAAGTGTCCATATATTAAAAGTCAGCAGCTGCAGTATTTGTAGATGCTAGCTTTTAATATTTTTTTTTCAGCGGACCTCCACTTTAATAAATAGAATGAATTAAGGTGAAAAACCTTGAGACTTTATAACTCTTTTAAAATATCATTGATCAAAAATATCAAAAATAAATAATAAAAAATGTAGGGTAACCAGAGTACTGTGTGAAGGATTGTATGTCGGTGTTGTATTCTACATTTGGCCAAATTGAAAATAAATGTTATGCTATGGGAGCCTTATAAAAAGGAAAAAAGGACCCTATAATTTAATAGTAAACCAAGTTTTAATCTATTACAATAAATGCAAAAGGCTTTCTAACACTAAAATAATGTTTACATGTTATATATTAGATTCAGCACCTATAAAGGCCCAATACTAGAAAAGAATGCACAGTGATTATTAATGGGGTAGTAGCTTATGAGGCCAGCTGTAATATGTGATTTTTTTTTTTGAAAGTGTCATTAACATGTTGATGAGGGGGAAAGAGGGGACCCGGTATGGAAAAATATAAGCAGATTAAACTTCAGAGGTGAACAATTTCATAATGCCAACAAACCACATTGTGCATTATACATTCCCAGATTATGGGAACTCATTACTTAATTAGGTTCAATACAATAGAACTGGATAACCTTCTAACCTCATTAAAAGGGTGTGTAAGACAGGAAGTGGTGACACTGCCCTATAGGATATACAAAAGCCTTACATGTCATTTACACCAAACCCTACTAATCTCTGCATTATAAAAACACCACTATTAAAACCAGATGCTTCATTCCATTCCTCTTTATTGCAGGCAGTCCACAATTGCTTTGAAACATGAATGATTAACCTACAGATCCTAGAATTCATGAGCAATGCTCTATAATCACACCTCTAGGATCTGCATATTCCACAATTAGTTAACCGGTATTTATGTTGTGCAAATGGTTCTAAAATCGAATGTTTTTGTTTACCTTACAGGGGTGTTCTGCCCAAAAAAAAATTAAAAAGCCAGCAGCTATACATACGGCAGCTGCTGGCTTTTAACAATAGGACTTACCTGTCCTGGAGTCCAGCGATGTCGGCATCGCAGCTCATGTTTCCATCATCTGTCGGGTGCTGCCGCCGCCATTGCGGGTGAGGGTACCTGGCAGAGTAGCCTTACAACTTCACGTCGGGAACCCTAGTGCGCATGCGCGCGGCGCCGCTCCTCTCTCCTACTGGCCCAGCGACAGAGAGAGGAGGAGGGGAGAGGAGGAGGGAGCCCCGCGGTAATGTCATGGGCCGCGGCCCGGACTCCTGGAAGTGGGAACAGGATAGCTGTCAAATTGCGGCACCTGGAGAGGGAGACAAATGAGCGGAAGTTCCACTTTTGGGTGCAACTCCGTTTTAATGCATTTTCTGCATTAAGCTAAAAAGGCCCACCCCACCCTTAGACACTTACCTGGCTCCTGTCACTGCTCCAGCGCTATCCTGGCTGCACCAGACTCCCTGCTTTCTTTCATAGGAGACACAGCAGTGGGAGCCACCTATGAGGAAAGAGCGGGTGCAAGGCTCACTGGCACTGTGTATGTCTATGGATGCACACAGCCTGACTCAGGAAGCGCAAACACACAGATGCCTCTTAGCACCTGGCTGGCTCCCAGAACAGGGAAGTGACAGCGCCCGCGAGGGATCGCCTTAAGAGCAGAAGATGGTGCTTTCTATGCAATATAGTTGCACAAATTAGGCATCTACTTTCTCTTTTTTTGTATAAAAACTAGTATTTTAATAAACTGGAAAACACAAACTAGATCTAAACCTAAATCTGCACAAAACTTTAAGGATTGTAATGAAGTGTAAAAACCCACTTTCGTCTCCCATTAAACAGCGTTCATGGCCGGGACCTGCTGATCAGCTGTGTCCAATCACAATCCAGAGCTCTGTGTTGACAAACACCACATGGCTCTGAACAAAAGGGAATGATCGATTTTCTTTGGGAAAAGAAATGGATCAATCTGTAGTAGAAATCAACATACATTACACATTGTTAGGGACACGATTAATCCCTTGATTGCCCCTAGACATTAACCCTTTCCCAGCCAGTGTAAATTATTGGCACGATTACTGTATTAGTGTCTCTGGAGCGGTCAGTGGCAGTCAGTGACAGATTGCGCGCCGCACTATCACAGTCGTACTGTAAGTTTCTGATCACCACCATTATTAGAATAAAAAAAAAGTTCCAGTATTTATACTATAGTTTATATAGATGAGATAACTTTCACACAAAACAAGTAATATACCACTTACATGTAGCAGAATACATTTTGGCTAAAATGTATGAAGAAATTTTGTTGAATATGTTTTACACCAGAAAGTAAAAAAATTGTTTGTTTTTTTTCATTTATATAATAAAAAACCCAGTGGTGATCAAACATCAAAAGAAAGCTCTATTTGTGTGAAAAAAAAAAAAAAAAAGGGGAAAACTTAATTTGCTTACAGTATTACATAACCGCGCAATTGCCAGTTAAAGTAGTGCAGTGCTGAATAGCAAAATGGACTGGTCATGGGGGGGTTCAATCTTCTGGAGCTCAAGTGGTTAAAATGACAGTACAAAATGTTTGTTTTAGGTGGACTTTAGTGGGCTGGCCACCTCCATCTTCTTACAGATCGAGCAGAATAGTAAGTTCTCATCTGCTTTGGAGTTTTTTTTGGTTGCACACAACACAATGTATTCCTATTCCTCCTCTACTCCTGCTGCTGCTTTTTCCATAAATTAAAAATTCAACAGGGAGAGTGGGAGTTGTACATAACAGAGGCAGCGGGTATGTAGAGCGAGGAACTCGAATGCAGAGACAAACTCAGACGTTAAAGCTTCAAGCTTTGATTATTTTATATGGACCGATTACCATTCTTGCACTTCTCACAAGATTTAGGTGAGAAGGTCCCACTACTATTCTATTGCAGGAGTGAAGCAATCAAAACTACAGAAAAACATAACACTTAGCTCTTTGGTGAACCAATTTATGGGAGGTGTTCAGCCATGTAGAATTATATACATATGAGATGGACTTGTCAATTCAAAAAAATCTAGAGACACTATAAATAATACAAATACATACATCTATGGTGTTACTATAGTTATGTTGTGCCTCAATATCTAGATGAGCTCTCCAGCAGATGGTGGTACAGCATATACAGCACAGGTGTCAAACACAAGGCCCGCAGGCCAAATCCGGCCCTCCAGATCATTTCATGTGGCTCTCGCCCCTCTCCTGCAGCACCCCCCTCATCTCCACCTCCATCTTGTCTTAGCAGTTGACAGCAAAGAGGACAGCTCTCCTCCTACAGATCCTGTGCATCTCTGTGCAGTCACAGCATCCCTCGTCTCCGCCTCCCCTGGTGTCAGCATTCAGCAGATTCCAGCAGTTGACTCCCTTGGTCCTCCTCCAGACCCTGCACTTTCTACTTCACAGAGCTGTCTCCAGCTTCTTTCCAGCAGCGGCACATGGTAAGGGGGGTGCACTGTGATGTAAGGGAGGGTGGGGGAGTCTTGATTTCTAATGGTGGGGGGCCCTTGACATCCGATGTAAGGGGGGAGTAGGGGTGCTCTGGGCATCTAGTCTCTCAGACACAACCTGTCCTTTGAGGGAAACCATAATTCTGATGCGGCCTGCAATGAAATGGAGTTTGACACCTCTGCCATGGTATGTTCTGCTTTTGCCCCACCCTGTAGCTGGTCTATGCTTTGCCCTCGGCTTAAAGTGGTTGTAAACCTACTTTTTGGACTTATACCTATTAGGTAAGCCTAGAATAAGGCTTACCTATAGGTAGTGGAAATATCTCCTAAACGTGCACCGTTTAGGAGATATTTCTTTTCTACTCTGCCGAAAATTCCAACGGCGCATGTGGGGGGGAAGAAACTAAACCAAGTGCCGTTTCTTCCCTAGCCTGTGCCGTTAATCGCGGCTCTCGTGCGCATGCGCGGGAGTGACGTCACGCAGCTCCGGCGAATCACAGCGCCGGAGTCCGCGGCCCGGAAGGAAGAGGGGCCAGATGATGGACGCTGCCTACACAGGGGACATTGCTGGATTCTTTTGCAAGTAAGTGGCACATAATGGGCTAGTATGTGATGCAGGCAGGTTTGCAGCGAGCAAAAGAGGCAGTAAAACCCATCAGGGTTTACTTCCTCTTTAAATTCAGATTAAATTGAGTGACACTTATGCTGTAAAGGTATTGTGAATGTATTGTTCTTCCCCACCTATTTTCTGTGGCATTATTTACAGGGTGCTCCAAAAGTCTGGATCCATAAGAAAAAAAAATTTTAGCCATAATTTACCACTGTGTTAGCCTGCGGCATCGCACGATTGGGGCACGGCTCCATTCACTTGCATGGGTCACGTTTGGTGGCCGTCATGTTAGCGACTTGTATACATTTTGCCATGCCACACGGGACCGTGGCAGTGTGTACTAAAATGGCCGCTAGCCTTGTTAACCTTGGCTCAACTGCCTGTTTTTACGGCCCCTCACCCACTCGTGTAAATCAGCCCTAAAAATTTTATTACAGTAAATGATTAAACTTCCAGCCTTGGACTTCATGACATCCTTTAAATACAAGAATATTGAACATTTCTTAAAAATGAATTTCAGGTATGGCATTTTTTACATAGTTCTATTACTCTAGCTTGATCAATGTAACTATGTATATACTGTACTATACCTGTAGGATGCCTCTAGGTGCTGAAAATCACTGTAGTAGACACATCCACTACATGCGGATTCTGGGTCCCCTACTGAGCAGCTCTCTGCTGCAATGTGATCACAGGAGGTCGGCTGCTCAGCACAGGAGCCATTCAGAGAATGCTTTGCATTTACTCAATGAATGTAAAGTGTAGCAAAGAAATTGTACTTTAACTGTACTGTCTGACCTCATGTTGTAAAGTTGTGTGCAAACTGTTGGCACTATACAAATCCTGTATTATAATAATAATGGATGAACATCTCACACCTCACCTTATCCAATTAGAGAATGCTTTGCATTCATTGAGAAAATGCAAAACATTATCTAAATGGCGCTCGTACTGGGCAGAATGCAGCCTCTCGGCATAAGACCTGGAAGCTAGCGGACATCACTGGAATAGCGGTGTCTACTACAGTAACTTTCAACTTCTAGGAGCAGTGGTCTCCAAACACGGCCCTTTGGGCATGGTTTTCATCCACTTTTACCAACAATGGGGCATCTGCTTTGGAGTTTTTTTGCACACAATGTATTCTTATTCCTCCTCTACTCCTGATGCTGTGCCCCCCCCCTGACACCAATGAAGGGGCAGAATTCCATCCAATGACACCAAAGATGGGGCAAATTCCTCCCAATGACACCAACAATGGGGCATTATTCATTCCCACAGACATCTGGTCTTTTTCTACTCCCAATGCCCACAGTCCAGCCCCCTTATGTCTGAAGGACAGTAAACTGTCCCTTTCTTTAGAAAGTTTGGAGATTCCTGGCCTAGAGGGATCCCACAGGTATGTTATATATGCATATAGTTACATTGGTCAAAGCTGGATCGCTGTAACTATGTAAAAAATGACATACCTGCAATTCTTTAAAAAGTAGAACTATAAGCAAAACTTTTTTTTTTTCATTTTGGATAGAGCATGGGAGTGTTATAACCCCTGTGAGAATTTTTTCACCATCTGTGTCCCAATGTGGAGATTTCCCTTCACTTCCTGTCCCATAGCCAATCAGGAAGTGCGAGGAGATCCTTGCAAATTAAGGGAATTCTTTGGGGACCCCCAGGTCACCAGAACTAATGTCCCCATTGGAAGATTTCTCCTCTATTACTTTTCAGGGGACAACCCAAAATTTGGTATTTTCTTTTACTTTTAATGATAAATAGTAAACAGGAGAAATAGAGAGGGTGAATCTCCCTAGCAGGGGCACAGACAGCAAAAAACAGACAGGGATTCTAATCCCTCTCCACTATCCAAAAAGGTTTTGCCTTTAGTTATACGTTAACCACTTGCCGACCGCCGCACACAGATGTACGTCGACAGGGCGGCACGGGCAGGCAAAAGGGCTTACCTGTACGTCCCTGCCTGCCCGCGGGTGGGGGGTCCGATCGGACCCCCCCCCGGTGCCTGCGACGGTCGGCAAATGTCCCCCGGCGATCGGTGGTGAGGGGGAGGCCATCCATTCGTGGCCCCCCCCTCGCGATCGCTCCCAGCCAATGGGATCATTTCCCTGCCTCTGTATTGTACACAGAGGCAGAGGAAATGATGTCATCTCTCCTCGGCTCGGTATTTTCCGTTCCGGGCCGAGGAGAGAAGACTGGAATGTGAGTGCACAACACACACAGTAGAACATGCCAGGCACACATTACACCCCGATCCCCCCCCCCCGATCGCCCCCCGATCCCCCCCCAATCACCCCCCCCCCCCCTGTCACAAAGCAGGTTTTTTTTTTTTTTTTTTTTTTTTTTCTGATTACTGTATTGGTGTCAGTTTGTGACAGTTAGTGTGTTAGGGCAGTGAATGTTAGGCCCCCTTTAGGTCTAGGGTACCCTCCTAACCCCCCCTAATAAAGTTTTAACCCCTTGATCACCCTCCGTCACTAGTATCACTAAGCGATCATTTTTCTGATCGCTGTATTAGTGTCGCTGGTGACGCTAGTTAGGGACATAAATATTTAGGTTCGCCGTCAGCGTTTTATAGCGACAGGGACCCCCATATACTACCTAATAAATGTTTTAACCCCTTGATTGCCCCCTAGTTAACCCTTTCACCACTGATCACCGTATAACTGTTACGGGTGACGCTGGTTAGTTCGTTTATTTTTTATAGTGTCAGGGCACCCGCCGTTTATTACCGAATAAAGGTTTAGCCCCCTGATCGCCCGGCGGTGATATGCGTCGCCCCAGGCAGCGTCAGATTAGCGCCAGTACCGCTAACACCCACGCACGCAGCATACACCTCCCTTAGTGGTATAGTATCTGAACGCATCAATATCTGATCCAATCAGATCTATACTAGCGTCCCCAGCAGTTTAGGGTTCCCGAAAACGCAGTGTTAGCGGGATCAGCCCAGATACCTGCTAGCACCTGCGTTTTGCCCCTCCGCCCGGCCCAGCCCAGCCCAGCCCACCCAAGTGCAGTATCGATCGATCACTGTCACTTACAAAACACTAAGCGCATAACTGCAGCGTACGCAGAGTCAGGCCTGATCCCTGCGATCGCTAACAGTTTTTTTGGTAGCGTTTTGGTGAACTGGCAAGCACCAGCCCCAGGCAGCGTCAGGTTAGCGCCAGTAGCGCTAACACCTACGCACGCACCGTACACCTCCCTTAGTGGTATAGTATCTGAACGGATCAATATCTGATCCGATCAGATCTATACTAGTGTCCCCAGCAGTTTAGGGTTCCCAAACACGCAGTGTTAGCGGGATCAGCCCAGATACCTGCTAGCACCTGCGTTTTTCCCGTCCGCCCGGCCCAGCCCACCCAAGTGCAGTATCAATCGATCACTGTCACTTACAAAACACTAAACGCATAACTGCAGCGTTCGCAGAGTCACGCCTGATCCCTGCGATCACTAACAGTTTTTTTGGTAGCGTTTTGGTGAACTGGCAAGCACCAGCCCCAGGCAGCGTCAGATTAGCGCCAGTACCGCTAACACCCACGCACGCAGCATACGCCTCCCTTAGTGGTATAGTATCTGAACGGATCAATATCTGATCCGATCAGATCTATACTAGCGTCCCCAGCAGTTTAGGGTTCCCACAAACGCAGTGTTAGCGGGATCAGCCCAGATACCTGCTAGCACCTGCGTTTTGCCCCTCCACCCGGCCCAGCCCAGCCCAGCCCACCCAAGTGCAGTATCGATCGATCACTGTCACTTACAGAACACTAAACGCATAACTGCAGCGTTCGCAGAGTCAGGCCTGATCCCTGCGATCGCTAACAGATTTTTTGGTAGCGTTTTGGTGAACTGGCAAGCGCCAGCGGCCTAGTACACCCCGGTCGTAGTCAAACCAGCACTGCAGTAACACTTGGTGACGTGGCGAGTCCCATAAGTGCAGTTCAAGCTGGTGAGGTGGCAAGCACAAGTAGTGTCCCGCTGCCACCAAAAAGACAAACACAGGCCCGTCGTGCCCATAGTGCCCTTCCTGCTGCATTCGCCAATCCTAATTGGGAACCCACCGCTTCTGCAGCGCCCGTACTTCCCCCATTCACATCCCCAACCAAATGCAGTCGGCTGCATGAGAGGCATTTTCTTTATGTCCTCCCGAGTACCCCTACCCAACGAACCCCCCCAAAAAAGATGTTGTGTCTGCAGCAAGCGCGGATATAGGCGTGACACCCGCTATTATTGTCCCTCCTGTCCTGACAATCCTGGTCTTTGCATTGGTGAATGTTTTGAACGCTACCATTCACTAGTTGACTATTAGCGTAGGGTACAGCATTCCACAGACTAGGCACACTTTCACAGGGTCTCCCAAGATGCCATCGCATTTTGAGAGACCCGAACCTGGAACCGGGTACAGTTATAAAAGTTAGTTACAAAAAAAAAAAAAAAAAAAAAAAACACATACAAAAATATAAAATAAAAAAAAAATAGTTGTCGTTTTATTGTTCTTTCTCTCTCTATTCTCTCTCTCTATTGTTCTGCTCTTTTTTACTGTATTCTATTCTGCAATGTTTTATTGTTATTATGTTTTATCATGTTTGTTTTTCAGGTATGCAATTTTTTATACTTTACCGTTTACTGTGCTTTATTGTTAACCATTTTTTTGTCTTCAGGTACGCCATTCACGACTTTGAATGGTTATACCAGAATGATGCCTGCAGGTTTAGGTATCATCTTGGTATCATTCTTTTCAGCCAGCGGTCGGCTTTCATGTAAAAGCAATCCTAGCGGCTAATTAGCCTCTAGACTGCTTTTACAAGCAGTGGGAGGGAATGCCCCCCCCCCCCCCACCGTCTTCCGTGTTTTTCTCTGGCTCTCCTGTCTCAACAGGGAACCTGAAAATGCAGCCGGTGATTCAGCCAGCTGACCATAGAGCTGATCAGAGACCAGAGTGGCTCCAAACATCTCTATGGCCTAAGAAACCGGAAGCTACGAGCATTTTATGACTTAGATTTCGCCGGATGTAAATAGCGCCATTGGGAAATTGGGAAAGCATTTTATCACACCGATCTTGGTGTGGTCAGATGCTTTGAGGGCAGAGGAGAAATCTAGGGTCTAATAGACCCCAATTTTTGCAAAAAAGAGTACCTGTCACTACCTATTGCTATGATAGGGGATATTTACATTCCCTGAGATAACAATAAAAATGATTTAAAAAAAAAAATGAAAGGAACAGTTTAAAAATAAGATAAAAAAATAATAATAATAAAGAAAAAAAAAAAAAAAAAAAAAAAGCACCCCTGTCCCCCCTGCTCTCGCGCTAAGGCGAACGCAAGTGTCGGTCTGGCGTCAAATGTAAACAGCAATTGCACCATGCATGTGAGGTATCGCCGCGAAGGTCAGATCGAGGGCAGTAAGTTTAGCAGTAGACCTCCTCTGTAAATCTAAAGTGGTAACCTGTAAAGGCTTTTAAAGGCTTTTAAAAATGTATTTAGTTTGTCGCCACTGCACGTTTGTGCGCAATTTTAAAGCATGTCATGTTTGGTATCCATGTACTCGGCCTAAGATCATCTTTTTTATTTCATCAAACATTTGGGCAATATAGTGTGTTTTAGTGCATTAAAATGTAAAAAAGTGTGTTTTTTCCCCAAAAAATGCGTTTGAAAAATTGCGGCGCAAATACTGTGTGAAAAAAAAAAATGAAACACCCACCATTTTAATCTGTAGGGCATTTGCTTTAAAAAAAATATATAATGTTTGGGGGTTCAAAGTAATTTTCTTGCAAAAAAAAATTATTTTTTTATGTAAACAATAAGTGTCAGAAAGGGCTTTGTCTTCAAGTGGTTAGAAGAGTGGGTGATGTGTGACATAAGCTTCTAGATGTTGTGCATAAAATGCCAGGACAGTTCAAAACCCCCCCAAATGACCCCATTTTGGAAAGTAGACACCCCAAGCTATTTGCTGAGAGTCATGTTGAGTCCATGGAATAATTTATATTGTGACACAAGTTGCGGGAAAGAGACAATTTTTTATTTTTTTTATTTTTTTTTGCGCAAAGTTGTCACTAAATGATATATTGCTCAAACATGCCATGGGAATATGTGAAATTACACCCCAAAATACATTCAGCTGCTTCTCCTGAGTACGGGGATACCACATGTGTGAGACTTTTTGGGAGCCTAGCCGCGTACGGGACCCCGAAAACCAAGCACCGCCTTCAGGCTTTCTAAGGCCGTAAATTTTTGATTTCACTCTTCACTGCCTATCACAGTTTCGGAGGCCATGGAATGCCCAGGTGGCAAAAAAAACCCCCAAATGACCCCATTTTGGAAAGTAGACACCCCAAGCTATTTGATGAGAGGTATAGTGAGTATTTTGCAGACCTCACTTTTTGTCACAAAGTTTTGAAAATTGAAAAAAGAAAAAAAAAATTTTTTTTTCTCGTCTTTCTTTATTTTCAAAAACAAATGAGAGCTGCAAAATACTCACCATGCCTCTCAGCAAATAGCTTGGGGTGTCTACTTTCCAAAATGGGGTCATTTGGGGGGGGGTTTGTGCCACCTGGGCATTCCATGGCCTCCGAAACTGTGATAGGCAGTGAGGAGTAAAATCAAAAATGTACGCCCTTAGAATTCCTGAAGGCAGTGATTGGTTTTCGGGGTCCCGTACGCGGCTAGGCTCCCAAAAAGTCCCACACATGTGGTATCTCCATACTCAGGAGAAGCAGCTAAATGTATTTTGGGGTGCAATTCCACATATGCCCATGGCCTGTGTGAGCAATATATCATTTAGTGACAACTTTGTGCAAAAAAAAAAAAAAAAAAAAAAAAAAAAAAAATTTGTCACTTTCCCGCAACTTGTGTCAAAATATAAAACATTCCATGGACTCAACATGCCTCAAAGCAAATAGCTTGGGGTGTCTACTTTCCAAAATGGGGTAATTTGGGGGGGTTTTATGTCATCTGGGCATTTTATGGCCTTCAAAACTGTGATAGGTAGTGAGGAGTAAAATCAAAAATGTACGCCCTTAGAAATCCTGAAGGCAGTGATTGGTTTTCGGGGCCCCGTACGCGGCTAGGCTCCCAAAAAGTCCCACACATGTGGTATCCCCGTACTCAGGAGAAGCAGCTAAATGTATTTTGGGGTGCAATTCCACATATGCCCATGGCCTGTGTGAGCAATATATCATTTAGTGACAACTTTTTGTAATTTTTTTTTTTTTTTTTTTTTTTTGTCATTATTCAATCACTTGGGACAAAAAAAATGAATATTCAATGGGCTCAACATGCCTCTCAGCAAATTCCTTGGGGTGTCTACTTTCCAAAATGGGGTCATTTGTGGGGGTTTTGTACTGCCCTGCCATTTTAGCACCTCAAGAAACGACATAGGCAGTCATAAATTAAAGGCTGTGTAAATTCCAGAAAATGTACCCTAGTTTGTAGACGCTATAACTTTTGCGCAAACCAATAAATATACGCTTATTGACATTTTTTTTACCAAAGACATGTGGCCGAATACATTTTGGCCTAAATGTATGACTAAAATTGAGTTTATTGGATTTTTTTTAGAACAAAAAGTAGAAAATATCATTTTTTTTCAAAATTTTCGGTCTTTTTCCGTGTATAGCGCAAAAAATAAAAACGGCAGAGGTGATCAAATACCATCAAAAGAAAGCTCTATTTGTGGGAAGAAAAGGACGCAAATTCCGTTTGGGTACACCATTGCATGACCGCGCAATTAGCAGTTAAAGCGACGCAGTGCCGAATTGTAAAAAGTGCTCTGGTCAGGAAGGGGGTAAATCCTTCCGGGGCTGAAGTGGTTAACATAACAGATGTTATATGCAGAGATGATTTCCTCATTAGTGCAACAATTATTCTGGAATGATCCCAACAGACTACTGATTTCAAATGACCACAAAGAAAAATGTTGAGTGATGTTTGGTCTGAAAGTGGTAGTAAACCGCATCAAAAGGAATAAAAAAGGAAAAAAGAAAAAAAAAAGGGCCCCAGGCAGTGTAAAGTGATTGTAAAGTCTTTTTTTGTTTTTCTTTCAAAATAACAAACATGTTATGTTATATTTACCTCCTCCATGTAGCTGGTTTTGCACAGAGCAGCCCGGATTCTCCTCTTCCCGGGTCCCTCTTTGCTGCTCCTGGCCCCTCCCTCCTATCAAGTGCCCCCTCAGCCAGCTTTCTATGGGGGCACCCAAGCAGAGTCAAAGCTCTGTGTATCCATTCAGACACAGAGCCCCAACTTGGCTCCGTCCCCTTTCCCCCCTAATTGGCTGACTGACTTTGATTGACAGCCGTGGGAGCCAATGGCGCCACTGCTGTGTCTCAGCCAATCAGGAGGACTGTCCCGGATGGCTTAGATACTAGTGGACATCGCTGGAGATATGGCTCAGGCAAGTAATTAGGGAGGCTGCTGCACACAGAAGGTTTATCTTAATGCATAGAATGCATTAAAATAAAAAACCTTCTGTCTTTACAACTCCTTTAAGTCATAATGTGAAAGTATATATCGCAAATTACCACATTATGGCAGACATACATGAAAACGAAGCCCTTCAGCACTGCCCTGTCACCGCTGAAGTAGAGCTGCACGATTCTGGCTAAAATGAGAATCACGATTTTTTTGCTTAGAAGATAGATCACAATTCTCTCACGATTCTCGCGGCGTAACATCATCTTTCACATTAAAGCAAAAAAATTGGGCTAACTTTACTGTTTCTTTTTTTTTTTTATTCATTGAAGTGTATTTTTTCACAAAAAATTGCATTTGAAAGACCGCTGAGCAAATACAGTGTGACATAAAATATTGCAGCAATTGCCATTTATATATAATGTTTGGGGGTTCCAAGTAATTTTCTAGCAAAAAATATTGATTTTTAACTTGAAGCGGAGTTCCGCCCTAAAGTGGAACTTCCGCTCATCGGATTCCTCCCCCCTTCCGGTGCCTCAATTGGCACCTTTCAGGGGGGAGGGGGGTGCAGATACCTGTATAATACAGGTATCTGCACCCACTTCCGGGAATAGCTAGCCGCAAATGTCCGCCCCCCCTCCCCCCCCGTTGTGTTGTGGGAAACACACAGTTCCCACAACACAACGGGAACCAGTGTAGACGCGCAGCGCGACTCGCACATGCGCAGTAGGGAACCGGGCAGTGAAGCCGCAATGCTTCACTTCCTGATTCCCTGACAGAGGATGGCGGTGGGGGCAGCCAAGAGACGAGCGATCGATCGTCTTCGGCTGCGGACATCGCTGGACCCTGGGACAGGCAAGTGTCCATTTATTAAGTCAGCAGCTGCAGTATTTGTAGCTGCTGGCTTTTAATATTTTTTGTTAAGAGGTGGAGCTCCGCTTTAAGAAAGAAGTGTCAGAAAAAGATTTAGACTTTAAGTGGTTAAACTTCCCGCATTTACATTGTCTAAAACTTGGCAGACTGCCTGGATTATTTATTTACAACGAAGTTTATCCTTTTGATCTAAGGAGGAAACTTAGTTACAATGTTTCAAGTTAAAAGACTTGGCAGAATGCTGGATGCTTTCTTTGGACAGCTGAGTGAGCAGATAAAGTCTCTCAACTTGTTTATATGAAAGAATCGGCAACCTCTGCAGGAGAGATCGTCAGGGGAGATGAATCGAGATCACGATTTTTTAACAACTAATTGTGCAGCTCTACACTGAAGGCGCTTCCGTCTTCACCTGTATTTCTCCCGGGTTTGCGTATTTCAGCGATATGAACGGCTGAGCCGCCGATGACGTCACATGCGTGTGGGAGTTGCTGTTTACAGTGCGGCTCTAAAGAAACAGTACAGGTATGCCGTTCCTTTAGAGCGCATGCCCCGGTGACGTTATTGGCTGCATCTAAAGTAAATATCTCCTAAACGATGCACGTTTAGGAGATAATTACTGTACCTATAGGTAAGCCTTATAGTTTATTCCCACCTAAAGAAGTAGGAGGCCATTCCACTAGGCCTCGCATTGTGTGGAAAAGTTTGATTCAAAAATTTCTTAGAGCAATAGCAAAGTTTGTTGGGGCACCATCTTGCTGACACAATTTTTTATGTAACTTAAGACAAACGATTGTAACATACAGAGGTAAGCTTTCTGTTACTTTACTATCAAAGAAATATGGTCCAATCAATCTGTCACCAAATATCCCCACCATCAGCTGTGGATCAGTTTGAAAATGGCCCTCAGCCATCCGGTTTGAATTTCACATCAGTAACATGCATTGTATCATTAACACTACCACAGAGATAAAAAGAAAAAAAAAAAAAATTAGGTCCCGCTGTTGTAACAACGCACATTTCCCACACCCATCAGCATCGGCACCACACAGTCCCTGGACCAGATGCATTTCATAGAGATGGAAATGATGACTTCTAATAATTTGAGGCCTATGGATCCAGACTTTTGGTACACCATGTACACCACAAACAGGACTCACAGGGACATCATCCTTGGAGAGTCATATATTAATAAAGCAAGTACACCACCTTCTCGCAGTAGAATGAAATCACTAAAGGGTACAGTTGTCCTAGCAACCAGATTCTCCCACTCATAATCCCAATTCTGTATGGGAGAACGATGAGAATCCCTATGGCTTGTTATAATGAAAACCAGTTTTCCCTCACTACTGCGTGTAGCTTAATTACTGGACTCCCTGTCATATAACAAAGTGTGGTATTCTTCGTTTAGTAGCTGAAATATTGTCCCTCAACCTGCTCCTTCCTACACCTACTACAACCACTGAAGCCGATGAAAGCTAAAGACTACAAGACTTTACAGATTAATGGTTGGCACATCTGCCTTGCATTATTGGGGTCCTCGGTATGAGTCCTGGTCAGGACACAGAGATTATTTACTAAGGCCAGGTTCACGCCAACTGCGGCCACATCCCTGTTCTCAGTTTCAGCTGCGAATCGGGTCCGAATTTTTGCCTGAATTCAAACCTAAAACGGAGTCAAAGATGCACAAGACCCTTTTCCAGTGCGGACCGTGGCCACCCCGGAGGTGTGCGAACCGGCTCTATTGAGAGCTGGATGCGGGGAAACCAGCGTGAACACTGCCTAAATCTGGAGAGTGCAAAAAATCTGGTGCAGCTCTGCATAGAAACCAATCAGCCACCAGATTTTGCACTCCCCAGTTTTAGTAAATCAACCCCATGGAGTTTGCAAGTTGTATGGGTTTCATCCCACACTCCAAAGACATGTTAGTAGCTCCTGTCCACCCAAGGATGCCTCACCTTCTGCCCCAACACCAGATAAAGAACTTTGAAATCTCAGGGAGCGCTATGGAAATAAATGAAAAATGTATAATAAAAAGAAAAAGATAAGACCGTGCCCTTCATGTTCCCCTGCTCTCCTCCAGACCCACTCAGGTCCAAGGAAGTATGAGAACTTCTTCAGTATATTTGATCCAGTTAAGAGATTCGGGGGGGGGGGATAAAGCCAAAGAATCAGCATGACAGACAAGAAACCAGCATTCCCCCAAGAAGAGGTCAGCAATGGAAGGAAGCCCCTATACCTCTCTCATGATCTGGTATATTTACTATAGGAGTATAAACTGGACAGTGGGGTAAATAATTATTTCATCCCCTGCAGATTTTGTACGCTTAGCCACTTACAAAGAAATGATCAGTCTATAAGGCCCCTTTCACACGGGCGGCTGTTCTGCCGCTGTTAAAAGCATGTTTTATTTTGAAATTGCAGGACTCCGGGTACAGCAATCACTTGCAGTTGTACATTGCGATTAGCTGTGTTTACATGCAGCTGCGTTTAGCTGCGTTGGAACATTCTTGCCATTTCTGATGTGCTTCCTGTTTTTCTTCCTTGTTGCTGCTGCTATCCGCAGGAGAAATAGTTCACTGCGATTACCTGCAGTTATGAGCAGATAGGTGCAATAAATCGGTCCTGGACGCAGTCAAAATTTATTTTTTCAAACCACACCGCTGCTAAATGCAGTGTGTGAATGGGGCCATAGGAAACATTGTCTGAGTTTAGCTGCCGTAGATAACTTCATCTATCCGCAGCTAAGAGCTGAATTCTATCTGCCCGTGTGAATGGGGCCTAACTGTTATCATAGGTGTATTTTAAATGATGGAGCCAGAATGTCAACCAAAATCCAGAAAAAAACAATACAAATATTATAAATTGGGTTGCGGTTCAGTGAGTAAAATAAGTATTTGATCCCCAACCACCAATAATTCTGGCTTCCACAGACTGACTACAGTATGTGCTCACGTGGTACACAGATTAGTCCTGTCAATTTAAGAAGGTGCTCCTAACAACAACTCGTTATGTGTATAAAAGAAACCTGTCCACAGAATCTCTTTCTTGCATTCAAACCTCACCATCATGGGCAAGACCAAAGAGCTATTAAAGGATGTCAGGGACATTGTAGACCTGCACAAGGCTGGAATGGGCTACAAGACCATCAGCAAGAAGCTTGGGGAGAAGGAGACAACTGTTGGAGCGATTAATCGCAAATGGAAGAAATATATAACAACCATCAAAACGCCCTCGGTCTGGAGCTCCATTCAAGATTTCGCCTCATGGTGTAAGGACGATCATGAGAGAAGTGAGGGATCAGCCCAGAACTAGACGGGAGGAGCTTGTGAATGATCTCAAGGCAGTTGGGACCACAGTCACCAAACAAACCATTGGTAACACAATACGTCATCATGGATCACCCGCAAGGTCCCCCTCCTCAAGAAGGCACATGTGTCCGTCTGAAGTTTGCC
This sequence comes from Lithobates septentrionalis, assembly GCA_037952835.1. Lineage (NCBI taxonomy): Eukaryota > Metazoa > Chordata > Amphibia > Anura > Ranidae > Lithobates > Lithobates septentrionalis. The sequence continues at coordinate 145,026 of JBBDGP010000972.1, read as the reverse complement.
AATAAACATCTAAATGATTCAGAGAAGGATTGGGAGAAAGTGCTGTGGTCAGATGAGACCAAAATTTAGCTTTTTGGCATTAACTCGACTCACCGTGTTTGAAGGAAGAAAAATGCTATGACCCTAAGAACACCATCCCTACAGTCAAACACGGAGGTGGAAACATGATGCTTCGGGGCTGTTTCTTTGCTAAAAGTACAGGCCGACTTTGCCGCGTTGAGGGGCCATGTATTGTAAAATCTTGGATGAGAACCTTCTCCCCTCAGCCAGAACACTGAAGATGGGTCTCATATGGGTCTTCCAGCATGACAATGACTCAAAACATACCGCCAAGGCAATGAAGGAGTGCCTCAAGAAGAAGCACATTAACTTCATGAAGTGGCCTAGCCAGTCTCCAGACCTTAATCTTATAGAAAATTTATGAAGGGAGCTGAAACTTCGAGTTGCCAAGCAACAGCCAAGAAACCTTAACGATTTAGGCTGCTTTCACACTGGGGCGGTGGGGGCGTCGGCGGTAAAACAGCGCTATTTTTTAGCGCTGCTTTACCGTCGTTTTTGCGGCGGTATTCGGCCGCTAGCGGTGCGGTTTTAACCCCTGCTGGCGGCCGAAAAAGGGTTAAAAGCGCTCGCATAGCGTGGCTATAGCCGCGCTGCCCCATTGATTTCAATGGGCAGAAGCGGTTTAGGAGCGGTGAATACACCGCTCCTTCACCGCTTCAAAGATGCGGTTTGCAGGAGTTTTTTTGCCAGCGCACCGCTTCACCACTTCAGTGTGAAAGCCCTCAGGCTTTCACACTGAAGAAACAGTAGAGGCAGTTATAGGTCGGTTTGCAGGCGCTATTTTTAGCGCAATAATGCCTGCAAACCGCCCCAGTGTGAGAGGGCTCTTAGAGAACATCTCTAAAGAAGAGTGGACCAAAATCCTTCCCAAGATGTGTGCAAACCTGGTAACCAACTACACGAAACGTCTTACCTCTGAGCTTGCCAACAAGGGTTTCTCCACCAAGTACTAAGTCATGTTTTGCTTGGGGATCAAATACTTATCTTACTCACTGAACTGCAACTCAATTTATAACATTTGTATCATTTGTTTTTTTCTGGATTTTTGGTTGATTTTCTGTCTCTTATTTAAAATACACCTATGAAAAAAATTAGAGACCCTTCATTTCTTTGTAAGTGGGCAAACTTACAAAATCTGCAGGGGATCAAATTATTTGTCCCACTGTACATCCTCACAGTATTGGGAATATGTACTATAGGTGTACATACACTGATCAGCCATACAGCAACACTATGACTACCCATGAGATCCCATTGAGGCATGAACTCCACTAGGCCTATGAAGGTATGCAGTGATATCTGGCACCAAGCCATCAGTAGCAGATCCTTTAACTCCTGTAAGTTGCAAGGTGCGGCCTCCATGGATTGGATTTGTTTTTCCAACAGATGCTCTATTGGATTGAGGTCTGAAGAATTTGGATGCCAAGTCAACACCTCAAAACATTCTAGAAATCATCAGACCAGGCCACCTTCTCTATGGTCCAGGTCCAGTTCTGATGCTCAAGTGCCCAATGAAGGCGCTTTTGACTCTTGTCAAAGTTGCTCAAATCTTTACGCTTGTCCATGTTTCTGTTTTCTACACATAACTTCAGGGACAACATGTTCACCTATTGCCTTATATATATCTCGCTGACTTTCAGGTGCTATTGCAACAAGATAGTCAATGTTACTCACATTACCTGTCAGTGGTCATAAAGTTATGGCTGTTCTGTGTACATCCTGACAGTGATAGGGGATATGTACTATAAAACAAGCCTGGACAAATCTCACCCAGAGCTAGGAGCCACACTGGGATACCCTCCCCCATGGATTGACACGACAGTCGGGGAACTGGTATTATAGTAATGATGATATGTATTCTGGTATGTTTGTTTACATTGTCACTACTATTATATTGCTATAGGAGTATATACATCTTGTCATTGATGGGTGATGTGTACTATATGATGGGTAACATGTATCCTAGTATTAGGAATATGTAGTATATACTGCTGCCAGTGATAGATGATGTGTGTAACCCTTGGTTCACACCAGTATGCTTTTGAAGTCGTGCTACTTCAGTGCGACTTCAGGTGTGGCTTGCTGACATCTGTGCGACTTCATTTAACAGATGTTAATGCAAGTCGCAGCGAAATCGCACAGAAATAGTGCAGGAACCTTTTTAAAAGATTTGAACAGTTCCATTGTTGCAAATAGAGTGTGACCTGTATTATGACTTTGAGCTGTCAAATCGTATAGCAAGTCATACTGGTGTGAAGCAGGGTTTATAGTCATTATTTTGTTTATTTACATTCTCACTGCTATTCTAGTCCAGCCTGCCTCCATGTGTCTCTGTATGCTCATCAGACTCCTTTAATATCCCTTTTCATATCTCAGGAGGGTGCAGGAGCAGGGACACTCATTGGCTGGAGGACCATGGGCAGACTGCAAGCTGGAAGAGACATCCCGGAACGAAGGGCAGTGGTTGTGGATGGCATCAGGACAATACTGGGTTTGCTGGGCAGGAATGTTTATTTTGGATACCCCTGGGGGGAGGGAAGGAAAAGGGGAGGAGTAAGGAAACAGACTGACACTAATGATCTGGTATAGAAGGAGGGAACGTTGTGACAACGAATGGAGGAAGTGATGACAGAGCGGACAGTGCAAAGATCCGAGGGACAGATGTCAATAGCACTCAATGGCCTGGTTGCCAGACAATTATACAGTTGCCATGGTGACTGAACTAGGCCTGCTATAGCAGTATATACATCCAGTCATTGATGGGTGATATTTAGTATGATGATGAATGACATGTATTATAGTATTAGGGATAAGTAGTACACATTGTCATCAGTGATTGGTGAGATTTTTTACTGCGTTGACAATAAGTATTCAAGGATTGCTGATATATAGTGCTGATATGTAATATAGTATTGCTGATTAGTATTAGTTTAGATTCACACTTGTGCGATCTCAGACATTGCATGTGATTCGCACCCGCACCGCAGTTGCCGATCGCATGCAATGTCTGGCTGAACTCGCACTGCACATACAGTTGTATGGCTGAACTCGCATTGGATTCGCAGAAAAAAAAAGTGCAGGGACTTCCCCTCCCCTCTGCACTAAAATCGGATTGCATGGATGTTCTCACCTATGCGATCAGATTCCTGTCCGAATCCACTCTTCGCACTGCGATCTGTGAACCGATCTGGGGGTGTCATTAATATTGTATTGACAGCCGCAGCAGTTCGCAGAGAGCAGTGTGAACGGCCTGCGGGAGAGATGCCTCGAGGGAACCGGTGCTGAAATCGCTCTGGTTCCCGCATCGCATATGTGTGAACCTAGGCTTAAAGTATTGGCAATTAGTATTGATTTGTATTATAGGATATATGTACTATAGTATAGGTGATGTGAAGACATGGTGGGTGTCAGTGATGGGTGATATATATGATCTATATATTGTCGCTGACGTGAACCCCTTGCTCTGTCAGGGACGCCTGTCGGGGGATGTGAACCCCTCACTGTGTCCCCCTCGCTCTGTCGGCGGATGTGAACCCCTCGCTCTTTCCCCCTCGCTCTGTCGCGGGACGTGAACCCCTCGGTCTGTCGCGGGACGTGAACCCCTCGCTCTGTCGCGGGACGTCTGTCGCGGGACGTGAACCCCTCGCTCTGTCGCGGGACGTCTGTCGAGGGACGTGAACCCCTCGCTCTGTCGAGGGACGTGAACCCCTCGCTCTGTCGAGGGACGTGAACCCCTCGCTCTGTCGCGGGACGTGAACCCCTCGCTCTGTCGCGGGACGTGAACCCCTCGCTCTGTCGCGGGACGTCTGTCGCGGGACGTGAACCCCTCGCTCTGTCGCGGGACGTCTGTCGCGGGACGTGAACCCCTCGCTCTGTCGCGGGACGTGAACCCCTCGCTCTGTCGCGGGACGTGAACCCCTCGCTCTGTCGCGGGACGTGAACCCCTCGCTCTGTCGCGGGACGTGAACCCCTCGCTCTGTCGCGGGACGTGAACCCCTCGCTCTGTCGCGGGACGTCTGTCGGGGGACGCGAACCCCTCGCTCTGTCAGGGACGCCTGTCGGGGGATGTGAACCCCTCGCTCTGTCGGGGGATGCGAACCCCTCGCTGCGTAGGGACGAGAACCCTCCGACGTGAACCCCTCGCTCTGTCGGGGACGTCTGTCGGGGGATGTGAACCCCTCGCTGCGTAGGGACGAGAACCCCCCGACGTGAACCCCTCGCTCTGTCGGGGACGTCTGTCGCGGGACGTGAACCCCTTCGCTCTGTCGCGGGACGTGAACCCCTTCGCTCTGTCGCGGGACGTGAACCCCTTCGCTCTGTCGCGGGACGTGAACCCCTTCGCTCTGTCGCGGGACGTGAACCCCTCGCTCTGTCAGGGACGCCTGTCGGGGGATGTGAACCCCTCGCTCTGTCGGGGGACGTGAACCCCTCGCTGCGTAGGGACGAGAACCCCCCGACCTGAACCCCTCGCTCTGTCGGGGACGTCTGTCGGGAGACGTGAACCCCTTCACTCTGTCGCGGGACGTGAACCCCTTCACTCTGTCGCGGGACGTGAACCCCTTCACTCTGTCGCGGGACGTGAACCCCTTCACTCTGTCGCGGGACGTGAACCCCTTCACTCTGTCGCGGGACGTGAACCCCTTCACTCTGTCGCGGGACGTGAACCCCTTCACTCTGTCGCGGGACGTAAACCCCTTCACTCTGTCAGGGACGCCTGTTGGGGGATGTGAACCCCTCGCTGCGTCGGGACGAGAACCCCTCGCTGTGTCCCCCTCGCTCTGTCGGTGACGTCTGTCTGTGGACGTGAACCCCTCGCTCTGTCGCGGGACGTGAACCCCTCGCTCTGTCGAGGGACGTGAACCCCTCGCTCTGTCGAGGGACGTGAACCCCTCGCTCTGTCGAGGGACGTGAACCCCTCGCTCTGTCGCGGGACGTGAACCCCTCGCTCTGTCGAGGGACGTGAACCCCTCGCTCTGTCGAGGGACGTGAACCCCTCGCTCTGTCGCGGGACGTGAACCCCTCGCTCTGTCGCGGGACGTCTGTCGCGGGACGTGAACCCCTCGCTCTGTCGCGGGACGTCTGTCGCGGGACGTGAACCCCTCGCTCTGTCGCGGGACGTGAACCCCTCGCTCTGTCGCGGGACGTGAACCCCTCGCTCTGTCGCGGGACGTGAACCCCTCGCTCTGTCGCGGGACGTGAACCCCTCGCTCTGTCGCGGGACGTCTGTCGGGGGACGCGAACCCCTCGCTCTGTCAGGGACGCCTGTCGGGGGATGTGAACCCCTCGCTCTGTCGGGGGATGCGAACCCCTCGCTGCGTAGGGACGAGAACCCTCCGACGTGAACCCCTCGCTCTGTCGGGGACGTCTGTCGGGGGATGTGAACCCCTCGCTGCGTAGGGACGAGAACCCCCCGACGTGAACCCCTCGCTCTGTCGGGGACGTCTGTCGCGGGACGTGAACCCCTTCGCTCTGTCGCGGGACGTGAACCCCTTCGCTCTGTCGCGGGACGTGAACCCCTTCGCTCTGTCGCGGGACGTGAACCCCTTCGCTCTGTCGCGGGACGTGAACCCCTCGCTCTGTCGCGGGACGTCTGTCGCGGGACGTGAACCCCTCGCTCTGTCGCGGGACGTGAACCCCTCGCTCTGTCGCGGGACGTGAACCCCTCGCTCTGTCGCGGGACGTGAACCCCTCGCTCTGTCGCGGGACGTCTGTCGGGGGACGCGAACCCCTCGCTCTGTCAGGGACGCCTGTCGGGGGATGTGAACCCCTCGCTCTGTCGGGGGATGCAAACCCCTCGCTGCGTAGGGACGAGAACCCTCCGACGTGAACCCCTCGCTCTGTCGGGGACGTCTGTCGGGGGATGTGAACCCCTCGCTGCGTAGGGACGAGAACCCCCCGACGTGAACCCCTCGCTCTGTCGGGGACGTCTGTCGCGGGACGTGAACCCCTTCGCTCTGTCGCGGGACGTGAACCCCTTCGCTCTGTCGCGGGACGTGAACCCCTTCGCTCTGTCGCGGGACGTGAACCCCTTCGCTCTGTCGCGGGACGTGAACCCCTTCGCTCTGTCGCGGGACGTGAACCCCTCGCTCTGTCAGGGACGCCTGTCGGGGGATGTGAACCCCTCGCTCTGTCGGGGGACGTGAACCCCTCGCTGCGTAGGGACGAGAACCCCCCGACCTGAACTCCTCGCTCTGTCGGGGACGTCTGTCGGGAGACGTGAACCCCTTCACTCTGTCGCGGGACGTGAACCCCTTCACTCTGTCGCGGGACGTGAACCCCTTCACTCTGTCGCGGGACGTGAACCCCTTCACTCTGTCGCGGGACGTGAACCCCTTCACTCTGTCGCGGGACGTGAACCCCTTCACTCTGTCGCGGGACGTGAACCCCTTCACTCTGTCGCGGGACGTGAACCCCTTCACTCTGTCGCGGGACGTGAACCCCTTCACTCTGTCGCGGGACGTGAACCCCTTCACTCTGTCAGGGACGCCTGTTGGGGGATGTGAACCCCTCGCTGCGTCGGGACGAGAACCCCTCGCTGTGTCCCCCTCGCTCTGTCGGTGACGTCTGTCTGTGGACGTGAACCCCTCGCTCTGTCGCGGGACGTGAACCCCTCGCTCTGTCGAGGGACGTGAACCCCTCGCTCTGTCGCGGGACGTGAACCCCTCGCTCTGTCGTGGGACGTGAACCCCTCGCTCTGTCGCGGGACGTGAACCCCTCGCTCTGTCGCGGGACGTCTGTCGCGGGACGTGAACCCCTCGCTCTGTCGCGGGACGGCTGTCGCGGGACGTGAACCCCTCGCTCTGTCGCGGGACGGCTGTCGCGGGACGTGAACCCCTCGCTCTGTCGCGGGACGGCTGTCGCGGGACGTGAACCCCTCGCTCTGTCGCGGGACGGCTGTCGCGGGACGTGAACCCCTCGCTCTGTCGACTGACGTGAACCCCGACGACGTGAACCCCTCGCTCTGTCAGGGATGCCTGTCGGGGGATGTGAACCCCTCGCTCTGTCGGGGGACGTGAACCCCTCGCTGTGTCCCCCTCGCTCTGTTGGGGGACGTGAACCCCTTGCTCTGTCGGGGACGTCTGTCGCGGGACGTGAACCCCTTCGCTCTGTCGCAGGACATGAACCCCTTCGCTCTGTTGCAGGACGCCTGTCGGGGGACGTGAACCCCTCGCTCTGTCGGGACGAGAACCCCTCGCTGCGTCCCCCTCGCTCTGTCAGTGACATCTGTCGGCGGACGTGAACCCCTCGCTCTGTGGTTGACCCTTGCTCTGTCGGGGGACGTGAACCCCTCGCTCTGTCGGGGGAGGTGAACCCCTCGCTCTGTCTGGGGACGTGAACCCCTCGCTCTGTGGGTGACCCTCGCTCTGTTGGGGGACGTGAAACCCCTCGCCGTGTCGGGGGGACGTGAACCCCTCCGTGTCGGGGGGACGTGAACCCCTCCGTGTCGGGGGGACGTGAACCCCTCCGTGTCGGGGGGACGTGAACCCCTCCGTGTCGGGGGACGTGAACCCCTCCGTGTCGGGGGACGTGAACCCCTCGACCTGAACCCCTCGCTCTGTCGGGGACGTCTGTCGCGGGACGTGAACCCCTTCGCTCTGTCGCGGGACGTGAACCCCTTCGCTCTGTCGCGGGACGTGAACCCCTTCGCTCTGTCGCGGGACGTGAACCCCTTCGCTCTGTCGCGGGACGTGAACCCCTTCGCTCTGTCGCGGGACGTGAACCCCTTCGCTCTGTCGCGGGACGTGAACCCCTTCGCTCTGTCAGGGACGCCTGTTGGGGGACGTGAACCCCTCGCTGCGTCGGGACGAGAACCCCTCGCTGTGTCCCCCTCGCTCTGTCGGTGACGTCTGTCGCGGGACGTGAACCCCTCGCTCTGTCGCGGGACGTGAACCCCTCGCTCTGTCGCGGGACGTGAACCCCTCGCTCTGTCGACTGACGTGAACCCCTCGCTCTGTCGACTGACGTGAACCCCTCGCTCTGTCGACTGACGTGAACCCCTCGCTCTGTCGACTGACGTGAACCCCGACGACGTGAACCCCTCGCTCTGTCAGGGATGCCTGTCGGGGGATGTGAACCCCTCGCTCTGTCGGGGGACGTGAACCCCTCGCTGTGTCCCCCTCGCTCTGTCGGGACGTGAACCCCTTCGCTCTGTCGCGGGACGTGAACCCCTTCGCTCTGTCGCGGGACGTGAACCCCTTCGCTCTGTCGCGGGACGTGAACCCCTTCGCTCTGTCGCGGGACGTGAACCCCTTCGCTCTGTCGCGGGACGTGAACCCCTTCGCTCTGTCGGGGGACGTGAACCCCTTCGCTCTGTCGGGGGACGTGAACCCCTCGCTCTGTCGGGGGACGTGAACCCCTCGCTCTGTCGGGGGACGTGAACCCCTCGCTCTGTCGGGGGACGTGAACCCCTCGCTCTGTCGGGGGACGTGAACCCCTCGCTGTGTCGGGGGACGTGAACCCCTCGCTGTGTCGGGGGACGTGAACCCCTCGCTGTGTCGGGGGACGTGAACCCCTCGCTGTGTCGGGGGACGTGAACCCCTCGCTGTGTCGGGGGACGTGAACCCCTCGCTGTGTCGGGGGACGTGAACCCCTCAGTGTCGGGGGACGTGAACCCCTCAGTGTCGGGGGACGTGAACCCCTCAGTGTCGGGGGACGTGAACCCCTCAGTGTCACTCACCGTGCTGGGTGAAGATATTGAAGCCGGCGTTGTCAGGGTTGCTCTTCCCGGTCGGCTCTCTCCTGCGGCTCCCGGTGGTCCCCGGTTGGTGGCTCGGTCTGCTCCCGGTACTCCGGTTCCCTCTGGGCGGTGGCGGTGCCCCGGGGGTCTCCCGGCCTACCTGCTGGCCCATCCCCGGCCTCTCTTGAGCCGCTTCTCCGCCTCTGCAGCAACAGCCACCGGGATGGCCCCAGGCGAGCCGGTCACATGATCCTCTCGGCGGCCGACGGCTCTATGGACGGCTCACCCCAGGCAAAGCCCGTTTCCCCCTCCCCGGTCTCACTTCACGATGACAGCCGGGCGGCGGTCCTCAGATCCCCGATTCACGGGCTCTGACTCCGCGACTCCGCCGCAGCCCAGGCCGCCGCCATATTAACCAGCGAGAAGCGACAGCAGCCGCCCAGAGCGCCCCCTGTCATTAGCGAGGAATACCCAGAGCGCCCTCTCTCCACGGAGCCGGGAGCCCTCCACAAAGATGGCGGCGTGAGAGCTTCCTGTGCATGTTCTGTTACCCCATCCGCCACCTAGTGTCCGCTTTGAGGTATTACCGCCCAGGACTGCAGGCTGCCAAATGCCACTTTTTGGTATGTGCAGTATTTCCATAGAAGTCATACAATCTCTAATCACCTGAACCCCTAACTCTGCTGGAGCCAGATCCATCTGTCCTTCTTTCCTCCTAATCTATTAACCTTTATGATCTGATGCACTGACCACTATAAAAATGTATTTATCAAACTGAGTCTAGATTCACTCTGGTGTGATGCAGACATTTCATTCCTGTGCACATCACATGCGATGTCTGTGAGGTGTGATTTCAGCAATACAGTTTGCATGGCTAAAATCGCATCTCATCTGCACCGATAGAATGCAGGACCCTCCCCCCCCCACCTGAATTGCATCGGATGGGTGTTCAAAACCATGCAATGCGATTCTGGCAATCACACTGCGTCTTGCAATCTGTTTTCAAGGTGTCGTTAACATTGACACTGCTGCAGATCACACGGACGCCGTGCGATTGTAATGTAATGCAGGAAAACACACAGGATTCCCTGCTTTTCCTGCATCGCATAAGTGTGAACCTAGCCTTAATGTAACCCTTAGGGCCGGTTCACACTAGTGAAGTGTGATGTGTGATGAACTCACTGCAAATCCACACCGCATCTAAATTACAAACCTTTTTATGCCATCTGATTGCAGAGTGTCTGTTAAGTTAACGACACCCCACAATCAGTTTGCAAAATGCAGAGCAATTTGCAGAATCGGATCGTGTGGGTGTTCACACTTATGGGATCTGATTCTGGAGCCCACACAAAAAAGGGTCCTGCACAAGTCTGGTCTGAATGTGATGCAAATTCAGCCATACAGTTTGTATGGCTGAATTTGCATCGCACAGACATCGCATGTGATCTGCACAGCAATGTCTGGTGTGAAACGGATCTAACAATAAACTTCTCTGATTTGCTCTCTTTGGTCTGTTATTAGTGACACTAAACAATATCCTTATTCTCCAAAAATCATCCATACAGATCTACAACTTGCTTCTTTTCTGCCTCGTTATAACATCCTCTGTGAGCTCCCAAACTTCTCCTTTCCCCCTCACTTCTGTTTGTTCGGAAGGAGCGGTGCGCCTTAATTGCTGCCATATGCACTGCTCTATACCCACTTCCCGCCCGGCCTATAGCAGATTGACAGCCGGAAAGTGGTTCTGTTATCCTGACTGGGCATCATATGACGTCCAGCAGGATAACATGCTGGCGCGCCTGCGGGGGGCACCCCACATCTCCGATCGTGATAAGAAGTCTCTGTCAGAGGAGCACAGCCCAGCCCCCTCACATGTGCAAAAAAACACTACCAATCCGTGCCCAGCATTCCCCCAATCAAAAACCCTTACAAGTGCCCACCTCAGTGCCAATCAATGCCCACCACAGTGCCAATCAGAGCCCACCACAGTGCCAATCAGTACCCACCACAGTGCCAATCAGTGCCCAGCAGTGACACCTGTAAGTAACCCATCAGTACCTCATCATCAGTGCTGCCCATCAGTGCCACCTGTCAATGCCAATCAGTACCACCTATCAGTGCCAATCAGTGCCGTCTGTCAGTGCCCATCACACCCACTTGTCAGTGCCCATCACAGCCACCTGTCAGTGCCCATCATTGCCGCCTGTCAGTGCCCATCAGTGCTGACTGTCAGTGCCCATCGGTGCGGACTGTCAGTGCCCATCGGTGCTGCATATCAGTGCCGCCTATCAGTGCCTATCAATTCTACATATCAGTGCCTCCTCATCAGTGCCCAACAGTGCCACCTTATCACTGTCAACTCATCAGTGCCCATCAGTGCTGCCTCATCAGTGCCCATCAGTGCTGCCTCATTAGTGCCCGTCAGTGAAGAGGAAAACAAAATTTTATGACAAAAACTAAGAAAAACATTTTTTTTTTCAAAAATATTGGTCTTTTTTAGTTTGTTTATCAAAAAATAAAAATCGCAGAGGTGATCAAATACCACCAAAAGAAAGCTCTATTTGTGGGAAGAAAATGATAAAAATTTTGCTTGGGTGCGGTGTTGTATGACCACACAATTGTCATTCAAAGTGTGACAGCACTGAAAGCTGAAAATTGTCCTGGGCAGGAAGGGGCGAAAGTGCCCAGTATTGAGGTGGAGACACACTACAAATCCCATAGTCCATCTCAGGAGCAAGCAAGAAAGGGTGTTTACGTTCCTTCATACAGTGGGGCAATCCATGGAAAATGAACATAGCCACCCTCTAAGGCCCCTTTCACACGGGACGGATCCGTGTTGATCCGACCCGTGAACATCCGCTTGAGCTCAGGGCGGTCCCTGTGCCCTGTCAGATCTCCGCTTTCCCCTATGGGGGATCGGAGGAACACGGACCGTCTGTCGGTGTTCATCCGATCCGCTCTGCAGATGGATAGAAAAATAGGATTTTCCTCCGTCTGCAGAATCGCACAGTAGCGGGGACGGATGATATCGGGTGTCAGCGGATGTTCACCTGCTGACACCCGCTATCCCATAGGGATGCATGTATGTCCGTATTTCATCCGAAAACAGATGGATGAAATACGGACATACGGTCCGCACGTGTGAAAGGGGCCTAACTAAAAGTCAGATTGTAGCAAAAAATTAATTTAAAAAAGGAATATAGAGATTTGTAGGAGGCTGAAAGCAATAGAAGGTACTTTTTTTGGAGTTAGGTATGCAGACATGATTAGAATTTTGTTAGTTCAGGGTCACTTTCAGAAGTTTAGCAAAAAAACACCAGATAGGGCTGACACCACTCAGTCCACAGAAATGTTGTGTGTTGTCAGCCCACTTAACCACCTGCCTACAGGAGCAATTCTTCCGTTAGTTCAATCAAACACAATATGATACCCATTTTTTTTTTTTGTAAAGTATAAGAGATAGGGTTGCGTCAAGTAAATGGATACCAAACATGCCACGTCTTAAAATTGTGCAAGTCCCATGGAATTGCAAAAATCTGTGATACTCAAAATTTTCCATAGGGGTTGATTTAAAAGCGTTCACAGGTTATCAGTTTAGCATTGGGATAAAGGGTAAAGTCCCCCCCCCCCCCCCTCTCCAAGTTTATTAGAGCTGATTATTTAGGGGCTACTAAGGGATTGAATAGGAATACTTTATTATTTTTTTTATTGCCGGTGTCTTGCCGAGATAGTTCCCCCGGTGGATAAGGACCCCCCTGTACTGCGCATGCGCTGCGCTTGCGCAGTACGAACGACTACGGAGCCGCCGAAAGACTCCAAAGTTGAACAGCTGATCGTCAGCTCTACACGGCGCCTGCACACTGAGTCCAGGTTCAAGCCCCACCATCCAAGTGGACATAGAGTTTGAATAAAACTATGCCGAGCGAAGTGGGCCGTGCCAGAAGCGTGGCGAGCGAAGCGAGCCCGCGAGGGGCCCTGTTATAGGCGCCGTGTACAGCTGACTCTCAGCTGTTCAGCTTCGGCTATTTTCGGCGGCTGGTACTGCGCAAGCGCTGCGCCTGCGCAGTACAGGGGAGTCCTTATTCGCAGGGGGGAACTTTCTCGGCAGAACACCGGCAATAGGATGCGACTTGTCATGTGATTTGACCTGTCATCTGTGATGGATCACTTTTCAGAGGGCAGTACAGCTGCAGCTCACAGGCATTCGGGAGGAGCTACCGCCACTTTCTGCCACAGTTTTTTTTTTTTTTATTGCTGAATGGTAATTTTACATTCTGGTGCAGCAAGTGCAAGCCAAGCTCTTGGTTCACAGTTGTGGTGCGATCCCATTTACCTCAATGGGCATTAAGAGGTCTGTATGTGTCCAGATCCTTTCCTGCCTGTTCTGCCTCCTGTCTAGGTCAGGTAAATAATAAACTCATTAATTTCAACACAAGGCCTGGTCTTTTTTCATTTATGTTGTGAAAATTGTTGCAATCTTTTTGTCTATAGGAAAAAAATTTAATAGGGAAAAAGGAACAATCCTTATTTTAAAAGAGTGTATCAAGTACACTATATTACCATAAGTATTGGGACGCCTGCCTTTACACACACATGAACTTTAATGGTACCCCAGTCTTATGCCCCGTACACACGGTTGGCCTTTCCGACGTAAAATGTGCGATCGGAGCTTGTTTTTGGAAATACCAACCGTGTGTAGGCTCCATCGGACAGTTTCCATCGGAATTTCCATTGCACAAAATTTGAGATCTGGTTCTCACATTTTCTGACAACAAAATCCGTTTGCGCAAATTCCGATCGTGTGTACACAATTCTGACGTACAAAGTGCTATGCATGCTCAGAATCAAGCAGAAGAGCCGCACTGGCTATTGAACTTAATTTTCCTCTGCTGACGTACGCGTTGTACGTCAGCGCGTTCTTGGCGTTCGGAATTTCTGACCAACTTTGTGTGACCGTGTGTATGCAAGACAAGTTTGAGCCAACATCCGTCTGAAAAAATACATGGATTTTGTTGTCGGAATGTCCGATCAATGTTTGATCGTGTGTACGCAGCATTAGTCCGTAGGGTTCAATATTGAGTTGGCCCACCCTTTGCAGCTATAACAGCTTCAACTCTTTTGGGAAGGCTGTCCACGAGGTTTAGGAGTGTGTCTATGGGAATGTTTGACCATTCTTCCAAAAGCGCATTTGTGAGGTCAGTCACTGATGTGGAGAAGGTCTGGCTCTCAGTCTCTGCTCATCCCATAGGTCTTCTATCGGGTTGAAGTCAGGACTCTGTGCAGGCCAGTCAAGTTCCTCCACCTCAAACTCACTCATCTATGTCTTTATGGACCTTGCTTTGTGCAATGGTCCAAATCATTTTGTATGGGGGGGGGGGATTATGGTGTGGGGTTGTTTTTCAGGGGTTGGGCTTGGCCCCTTAGTTCCAGTGAAGGGAACTCTTAAGGCGTCAGCATACCAAGACATTTTGGACAATTTCATGCTCCCAACTTTGTGGGAACAATTTGGGGATGGCCCCTTCCTGTTCCAAGATGACTGCACACCAGTGCACAAAGCAAGGTCCATAAAGACATGGATGAGCGAGTTTGGGGTGGAGGAGCTTGACTGGCCTGACCTCAACCCGATAGAACACCTTTGGGATGAATTAGAGCAGAGACTGTGAGCCAGGCCTTCTCGTCCACATCAGTGCCTGACCTCACAAATGCCTTCCCAGAAGAATTGAAGCTATTATAGCTGCAAAGGGTGGGCCAACTCAATATTGAACCTACATAGTAAGACCGGAATGCCATTTCAGTTCATGTGCGCGTAAAGGCAGGTGTCCCAATACTTTTGGTAATATAGGGCATGTTAAAAATCTCTAATGTCAATAAATTTGTCCAATATTATGTATTAATTATTAGTCCCTCTGTAACTCCCACAATGCCTTGTTATTAAAGTGGAATTACACTGCGTCTGAGCACCACAAACCAAAAACACGATTTAATTCATTTTTAATATTCAAAGCAAACGCCCCCATCCATTCACGTCTCTATGCTTTATTTTGCTGAGAAATCACTTTGTGGAGATTTTATTAAATCCTTTGTGTTATATTGGAGGTTATCATGTGACTGCTCTTGGTAAGGGCATCCATTCTACATCATGTTAAGTAGTTCTACGTGTAAGCTACCATACATACATTACAACAGTATATATATTGTAAATCTCTATTTTTTATTATGTTTTGTACTTTTGGTTCGGTTTATTCACATGTGTTCATGTTAGCCTCGGTTCACACCAGAGGCGGCACGACTTGCAGGTCGCCTCACCGAGGCGACCTGCACACGACTGCACGGGCGACTTGCAAAACGACTTCTGTGTAGAAGTCTATGCAAGTCGCCCCAAGTCGCCCCCGAAGTCGTACAGGAACCTTTTTCTAAGTCGGAGCGACTTGCGTCGCTCCCCTTAGAACGGTTCCATTGTACTGAACGGGACGCTACTTGTCAGGCGACCTAGGTCGCTTGACAAGTCGTCCTAGTGTGAACCGAGCCTTACAGATTATACCACTATACCAATCCCTGAAGAAGTCTCACAACTTTTGGGTTGAAATGCGTTGGGTCCTTTGTAAATTTTAAAGTGGTTGTAACCACTTTAAAACAGCTAGTTAAAAGGAAAAGTTTACCTCACCAGCCCCCTGCTCCCGCCCTTCATCCAGTGCTTCTGTGCCTCCTGGCTGCTCCTCTGCTCTTTGTAAGGTAGGCAAGAGGATATGACTGTGAAGGGGGAGTGGGGGGGAGGAGAGGCAGAGGTTGACGTGAAGACAGCAGTGCTGTGTGTGTGGGGGCTGATTTGAAGGGGGTGGCAGATGTGAAGGGGCAGATCACATTATTGTGGCAGGAGGGGGGAGGGTGATGTGAAAGAGGAGTAGTGTTGTGGTGGGAGGGTAATGAGAAGGGGGTCAAGTGGGGGGGAGATGTGAAGGGAGCAGTGCTTTTGGGGGTGATGTGAAGGGGGTCAAGTGCTGGTGGGGAGGTAGATTTGC
This sequence comes from Lithobates septentrionalis, assembly GCA_037952835.1. Taxonomy (NCBI): domain Eukaryota; kingdom Metazoa; phylum Chordata; class Amphibia; order Anura; family Ranidae; genus Lithobates; species Lithobates septentrionalis. The sequence continues at coordinate 129,270 of JBBDGP010000972.1, read as the reverse complement.
AGGGGGCAGTGCTGTATGTGGTGGACGGGTGATGGAAAGGGGCTCTCTCATTACTGTCCCCTCCCTCTGGCTCTCTGCGCTGCCTTGAGAATGACAGCGGCAAATGCTAGGGGGAAGGAAGGCTCCTAAATGGCACAACCATAGGTCCAGATGGGACAGCAGCTCGATCTGGATCCAGACGGCAGTCCACCATTTTGTGATGCCTGATATACTGTATGTCACAAAAGTGAGTACACCTCTCACATTTTTGTAAATATTTTATTCTATCTTTTCATATGACAACAGTGAAGAAATGCCACTTTGCTACAATGTAAAGTAGTGAGTGTACAGCTTGTATAACAGTGTAAATTTGCTGTCCCCTCAAAACAACTTAGCCATTAATGACTAAACCACTGGCAACAAAAGTGATACATCCCTAAGTGAAAATGTCCTAATTGGGCCCAAATTGTCAATATTTTGCGTGGGCACCTTTTTTTTTCCAACACTGCCTTAACCCTCTTGGACATGGAGTTCACCAGAGCTTCACAGGTTGCCACTGGAGTCCTCTTTCACTCCTCCATGACAACATCACGGAGCTGGTGGATGTTAGGGACCTTGTGCTCCTCCACCTTCCGTTGCCCCACAGATGCTCAATAGGGTTTAGGTCTGGAGACATGCTTGGCCAGTCCATCACCTTTACCCTCAGCTTCTTTAGCGAGGCAGTGGTCATCTTGGAGGTGTGTTTGGAGTCATTATCATGTTGGAATACTGCCCTGCAGCTCAGTCTCCGAAGGCTTCAGTATGTCACAGTATGTAATGTTGGCATTCATGGTTCCCTCAATGAACTGTAGCTCCCCAGTGCCGGCAGCACTCATGCAGCCCCAGACCACGACACTCCCACCACCATGCTTGACTGTAGGCAAGACAAACTTGTCTTTGTACTCCTCACCTGGTTGCCGCCACACACGCTTGACATCATCTGAACCAATTAAGTTTACCTTGGTCTCATCGGACCACAGGACATGGTTCCAGTAATCCATGTCCTTAGTCTGTTTGTCTCCAGCAAACTGTTTGCGGGCTTTCTTGTGCATCATCTTTAGAAGAAGCTTCCTTCTGGGGCAACAGCCATGCAGACCAATTTGATGCAGTGTGCGGCATATGGTCTGAGCATTGACAGGCTGACCCCCCACTCCTTCAACCTCGGCAGCAATGCTGGCAGCACTCATACATCTATTTCCCAAAGACACCCTCTGGATATGATGCTGAGCACGTGCACTCAACTTCTTTGGTCGACCATGGCGTGGCCTGTTCTGAGTGGAACCTGTCCTGTTAAACTGCTGTATGGTCTTGGCCACCATGCTGCAGCTCAGTGTCAGGGTCTTGGCAATCTTCTTATAGCCTAGGCCATCTTTATGTAGAGCAACAATTCTTTTTTTCAGATCCTCAGAGAGTTCTTTGCCATGAGGTGCCATATTGAACTTCCAGTGACCAGTATGAGAGAGTGAGAGCAATAACACCAAATTTAACACACCTGCTCCCCATTCACACCTGAGACCTTGTAACACTAACGAGTCACATGACACTGGGGAGGGAAAATGGCTAATTGGGCCAAATTTGGGCATTTTTACTTAGGGGTGTACTCACTTTTGTTGCCAGCGGTTTAGACATTAATGGCTGTGTGTTGAGTCATTTTGAGAGAACAGCAAATGTACACTGTTATACAAGCTGCACGCTCACTAATTTACATTGTAGCAAAGTGTCATTTTTTCAGTGTTGTCACATGAAAGGATATCATAAAATATTTAAAAAAATGTGAAGGGTGTCCTCACTTTTGTAAGATACTGTATGTGGTGGTTTTGAATCTATGTACATTTTCTTCTGTTGCCTTTTAATATGTTGTAGACTATTATATCTGAATTTTAATTCAGTTGTTTGTAATATTGGTGCCAAAAAAAATCACAGGCCACTAATTTAACTTCTTGATAAAGCCTTATTATTATTACTGATGTTCTAAACAGCCACATCACTACCATAAAACAGTCCATGTATGGTCACACGTACTCTTGTCTACCTGTTCAGGTCCTCAGATCACCTTGTGCATGTTAACATGACTGCCTTGTTGCAGCACCTTGATCTTTGACCTCCATAGGACAGTACCGACTATTGACATGACCCCTGTCTGGCTGCAGATTCACCCACTTACCTGTTGCACAGTAACCCCAGCATGAAAAATATGCATGATTTGACACAACCAGCACAGTCCTTTTTTTTAAAACCAACAAACATCCAAGTGATTTCAAAGGTAAGATTGCTGTATTGTGCAAAAGGTGTACAGTGTAATCTGATGCAATAAGAGATGAAACACCAGACAGCAAGCAGTGTCTGACATGGCAGGTTACATTTTAACTCTATTTGTAGAGAGCTGATCTAGGATTTTTTTTTCGGGTCTGGGCCTGGTGCTTGGGTTTTTAGGTATATCTCAGGGATAATGCCCCTGTGTAATGCCTAGCTTCTTTAAAATCTATGTTTAAAGTTTTCATATGAAACATCTATTATAGTCCATTAAACGCCATCCTGCTGTCCTTTGTAAAAAATAAAAAAGAAGAAGAAAAAACAACCAACATGTTATGTTTAAAGTACCCTCCTACCGTTCTGCTGCCAATACCATACCATCCAACTTTCTGAGATAGCTTAGAGGGACATCGTAGGCCAGGGACACCCCCTCTGTCACATCACCCCAGACACAGAGTATGAAGAATGAATGCACAAAAAATAATTGGTTAAACCCCCACATAAATACCCAGGATGGCCATTAACATATTGTGAACGTGAGAAAAAGTTTACATGTATGTGCGTGAAAATGCGTGAACGCATATGCATGAAGATACGCGCAAATACATAAAAAAAAAAAAAAAAAAAGGCTGAGAAAATAGATGCTCAAACAGGAGTATCGTGTGCAAGAAGCCTGAATTAGGGGCCAGTTACTGTAGGTACCACATCAGTTGTTGTTGCAACACACAAGAGGATTTTCTGAAGTGGACTTTACCGGCAACACGGAGACCATAATATTAAATATTCATTAATTTCGAGGTAGAATAAAAAGGTTTAGTGCAGTATAATATATGATATTTAAATTGTTCAGTTTTATGGAGTTCTATACTTCAGACCAGGAAGCAGAATATTTGAGGATTAACAAGGGACAGAGATTTGGTTCCAATATACTTTAGGGAAAGCTCCTCCAAATCAGGGGTAGTTGGGATTTATGCAATACTTTCGGCTATGGCAGAACTTGTGACATTCACATGATCATCTAACAGTGCAGCACTCAGTGTGCCTATCCAGACTCCTGTCCAGCAAAAAAGACACCTGTCAAGACTCCTGTGCCAGTAAACCAGGCAACGGACTTCTGTGTCAGCATACCAGGTGCACGTCAAGAATTTTGTGCTATCAAAATGGGAACCCTACAAGGCTTATGTGCTAGGAAACCAGATGCTTGTCCAGACTTCTGTACTAGGAAACCAGGTGTCCATCCATACTTTCAATCCAGCAACCAAACACCTGGATTCCTGTGCCACCAAAACCAAGTGCATCTTGATTCCAGTGACAGCACAGCAGGTGCCAGTCCAAACTCTTGTGTAAGCATGTAGGCAGGTACAGTCTACTTTCTCCAGTGCAGGTGGTGCTATGCGCAGCGGGACTGCAGTTGGGGAGGAAGTCAGGGGGAACATGGTTCCTCTATGGTTTCCTGGGAAGCGATCCAATTGAATGTTGCCGTATTTGACTCTGACGATCATCTGAGGTCAGGAAGAGCTTTTTTACGGCCCTGGCTCCTAGGTTTGGCTTGCTTTTGGCGAGTTGTTAGAGTAGGGACGGTTACCCTGCCTGTGAGGGACAGTACTAGTGCTAGGGAAAGGTCCCTGATGAGAAGGGAAAGCTTAGGGTCGCATCTCTTTTGGACACCTCTCTGGGCACTAGACGGCAAGGCCGCATTCTGCTCCCTCTTTACAGACGCTGCCAGTCTGACTGGGAACTGCTTCTTGACATTGTTGGAAACTGTGAGTGCACCAGGCTGGGTAGCTTTCCCACCGGGCTTGTTGTGAACTGTTGCTGCTTTACTTCAAAACAAGTATTACATTGCATCCAACTTTATGAATTATTGCTGCTGCACACGCTGCACTCCACCTACAAACACACAACCTGCTCATTCAGGCTCTTGTGCCAACACATCAGGCACCTATCCAGATTCCTGTGCTAGTAAATTAGGTGCCCATTGAGCTTCTGATGTCAGAAACCAAGACACCTGTACATACAGTTTCAGCACATTGAATGCCCATTCAGACTCTTGTGCCCACAAGCTAGACAACTGTCCAGACCACAGGTTGCCCTTCCAAACTGCTGTGCCAGCAAGCCAGGTGACTATTCAAACTCTTTTGTAAGAAAACCACCAACCAGGTGCCTGTCCATATTCCTGTGCCGATATCAAGGAAAAAGGTTGTATGTTTATGGGCTATCCTGAACCTGTGTGGTGACACCTTGACTGACTAGTCCTGGAAGAATATTTAAACACCCGGGACTGAGTTTATCACACAATGGTTCTACAACTAGTTGTACTTTCTTTTTTGAATACCTTGGTATATATACCTATTAGTATATTGCAAAAAATATTAATTTCAGGTTACATGGAATATGCCATTTATGTTTTCTTTCTGTAATTAATATGGTCCGAAGAAAAAAAATATGAAAATAAAAATATTTTAATTTTTTTTTACCCTTTTTATTGTCAGGTAAATATAAATATTAGAGATGTAGCACCCTGATGTTAAGGCAGGGTGGCTACTAAATTTATCTGCCAAGTGAAAGTTGTCTTGGCCAATTGATAGGAGGTCAATTAATTTCACCCTAATTCTGGAATTGCTGCACTTCTCTCTTCTGTCACTGGATGGCTGGGTATCTGGTGGCATTAGATAGGTCAAGGGCATTGCAAGGATAGATTAGGAATGAATGGGGTGTCTCAGCCAATGGGCAGGGATTTTCTTGGGTCCCTTGGCCTGCTAGGAGAGCCTATTTATTTGGGTGGAGTCAGGTGAACGGGGTTCTGTGCCACCTGGACAGCTGTCTCGGTGGACGTGTGTTGTAATGCCCCGGGCTGCTAGGCCATAAGCCTTGGGCCTACCCCAGGGACATCTGGCTGCTAGGCTGTCTGAGGGCCTATCCAAAAGCAAGAGAACAGCATAGGGTTGGGACTGCGGCTTGCAGTCCAACCAAAAGTAACAGTTCCGCTGGCTGGGGGAACCAGTTATGGTTGGAGTTAGAGGGGAAGCTGTCTCCTCTAAGGGACCATCCACCTCGCCACCGGAGACAACTGTACGTAAGCGGAGGCCAGTACCAGAACAGACTTATTACCAGCCGGGGATGGTGAAGAAGTGGGAAAACTTCAGTAAGTGCCAAGTCAGGGACCCCGCGGGACAGCAGAGGTGATACTGAGTGCTAAACTGGAAAGGCTCAGGGGATCCAGTGGATCAGTAAGTCTAGTGAAAGACTGAGGGCTCAGTGGAAGTGAAGTTATTCTACAATAGGAGATTGTAGAAGAAGTGAAAGAGTTCATTGCGACCTTTGTTAGAAACTATTACAAGACTGTTGCTACTCATGCAGATGTGGTGTCTGGCTAGATAACTTTCCCTGCATGGCTGTCTACCTATAGAAGTCTCGAAGTCTGCCAATTAACATTGCATCTACTTAAGGGTGTCCTGGCCCCAAACCTCTCTCCCACAGTTCTGTTTAAGAGACAATAAATCTCTTTGCATTCAAGAAATGTCTAGCGCCCATCAATCTACTTTGCATTATACCCACCATGCCCTGTAACCCACTCTACACAGAAAGATGTCAGCTGTCCCTAACCCAGGAGGTCACCATTAGGCATCAAAGGCCCCCCGGGACTTGGCTACAGATATGAGTATTTTTTTCTCATTGTTGGCCAAACGGTGGAGGTTTAGGCTAATTTTTACATATTTTACTGGGTATCTTTATCTGCTTTGCTGAAAAAAAGCCTACTGATCATAGATCCCAATAGCTCAATCTGAAATCTATGCATTTGTATTACATGTTTAATTCCATATACTGTAAATAGTTAAAAGCAGATACAAAACTTCCTTTAAAATGTTTAGAAACTTAAACAAAAGTTTTAAATTTTTATTATATTTTTAATAATATTATATTTTATTATACAATTATTATTGGTTTAAATGGACAATTTCCATCTGTGTCAGATAGCCCTCGGGAAAATATCCGACCACAAAAATATATTTTGCACTTGTATATTGTTGTAGAAGGGGGGCGATATTATACTAGCCTAAAATACCCAGTTTAACTGAGACCCCGTTTCTCACAATACGCACAGAAGTTTTACAAGGTCAATTACTGTGCTTGTCATGCTGCACATCCATCCTTATTTTTATCTGTCACTATCACAAATATGGTGAGCATCTATACAAACTTAACTTTTTTCTCTGATTGCTCCACAGAGGGGGAAGTTCACATCTCAGTTTATTAGAAAACTGACGCCACCAGGAGTGAGCTGGAATATGTGATTTATTCTTTTTTCGTAATTATATTGGCATATATTGGCATATTGATTTTGTTCTGATTGTTTTTTATTGTGCAATTTTGAGTGATATTTTTCTAAAAAGAAAATAAATTAAAAAGCATGTACCTTGTGCCAACTAAACTTACCCACCCCATAGTTGCAACATGCAGAATGAAAAGAGAAAGAATAGGGACAGCAGAGGGACAGGGAAATAAGTAAGGAAGAAGGGGAAGTAAGAGGCAAAGGGAAATAAAGTGGCTGCCTGGTACCTGGCAAACACAGTTTTACTACCTAGAGTTACCATTGTCATAAGGGTCATGGAACATGCAAGTATTAGAAGATCCAAACTCAAATGCATTGTGGTTGCACAGCTAACTACATTTTTTTAAAACTGAAAACATAGTTTCTGGTCTTTTTATTTCCTAAGAAAATGCTCATATTGGTTACCAGAAAATGGAGAGGTAAAGCAACAATTCGATGGTCTTACAATTATGTCCTGTTGGAGTAACTAGGTGAGAAATGTGTAACTTATGTAATCAGCTTAGAAAGAGGAGAGGCAAATGTAAAATACCAACAACCAGCCATTCATGGTCTGCAGCTGGCAACCCTGCTCAGTAAGAGCCTATTTGAACTGCTGAACTTAAAATGGATTTATTGCCAAACCCTTTTTATAGGCTTGTGTAGCACCCCCTGTGTACAGTAGGTGCATTTAGTTGGGCTCCTGCTGTAGCCATAGGGGCCAGGGTTAATTGGGTTAGAGTTAGGTTGGCAGAGCTCCATGGGATACGTTTCTGCCACCTCCCTTTGGCTTCTAGAAGCTCCTGGACCCGTGGAGGGGCAGGGGTGATGCCTGAACATTCATGGGTCTCTTTCAATCCCTGGGTGAGGATGGCCCAGAAGGTAGAGAGATAACCTGTAAGTATTTTGGAGCCTGGTCATGTGGGAGCACAGTCCAGTGGCCTGGGAGGGGACTCCTGTGCTGGGGGTCTCTGGTTATGGTGAATTTTTTGAATGTCGCAATGCTAGTGCATTGCTTTTACGTGGATGTAAACCGCTGAAGAAAGAAGAAGGAAAACGGCATAATGTGCTAGTATGCATTGCCAAACTGTGAAAAAACACCACCGCCAAGCCTTAGAAAAACACCATTGATGGACTATCTCCTTGCTGAGGTATGCTTAGGCAACCTGGTTGAGTCAGTTAGGGAATGTTGAATTAAACTGTTCATGTTGGACTGTGTCTCAGAATGTAGTTAAAGTAAAGTTACATCAACTGTTTTAAGCCTGGTCTGAAGTCTTTAAAGGGGGTGCATGGAGTCGGGAGTAGAGAACTAGGGTCAGTAAAGCACATGTGGAGTAAGAAGCAAAGCCACTACAGAAGGTGTACTTGGCAAAGCAAGCAGGAGGAGTAACGTAACTGCTATGGGTAACCAGAAATAGCGCAAGGTACATTGCAGCCAGTTGTGAAGTGTGGTATCTGGTATAGGTGGCAGGTCCTCCGGTAGCGAGGGGGTCAGTGATTTGGCTCCCTCCCCAGTGGTCGGTTTCCCAAAGCAACCGGGGACCACATCATACAGGAAGAAGGGAGTTAATAAGTGCACACATGGGGTCCACGCTCTGTGCACATTGGGACCCTATTCTAGCAGTGGGAGTGAGGTGACTAAGGTACGCTGGACTAGTGGAGGGGGCATACATAGTTGTCAACAGTTCCAATTTTCCTGGGACAATCCCAATTTTGGGACCCTCGTCCCAATTGGAGGCCGTCCAGATTTGGAATTTTGCCTTTGTCCAGGGAAATCAGGAATGTTTTTGGCTCTGCAGCAGTTCTGGCTCTAAAAAAATGGCCGCTGGCACCGCTGCGAGTTCTCTTTCCCCTTGTGTTTAGTGGAGAGGGTAGGGGGCTCGATCCGTGCAGCCAATGAATCGGCTTCTCTCTTCACAATTCTCCTGCACACTGAAGCCGGGGTTAGCTGCACGGATCAGCCCCTCCCCTCCCCACTGAACATGAGGAACGAGAGGAGACACATGGAGCTGCAGCCAACCCTCCGTCTCGGGCGTGGACGTAAGAGGCACTCCGCTGGGGACACCTTATGCAAGAGGCACTCCGCTGGGGACACCTGATGTAAGAGGCACTCCGCTGGGGACACCTGATGTAAGAGGTCCTGTACTGGGGACACCTGATGTAAGGAGGCACTCCGCTGGGGACAACTGATGTAAGGAGGGACTGCGCTGGGGACACCTGATGTAAGGAGGCACTCTGCTGGGGACACCTGATGTAAGGAGGGACTCTGCTGGGAATGCCTGATGGAAGGAGGGACTCTGCTGGGAACACCTGATGTAAGGAGGCACTCCACTGGGGACACCTGATGTAAGGAGGCACTCTGCTGGGAATGCCTGATGTAAAGGACAGACACTGTTGGGGGGCACCCGATGTAAGGAGGGACTCTACTGGGAATGCCTGATGGAAGGAGGGACTCTACTGGGAATGCCTGATGGAAGGAGGGACTCCACTAGGGACACCTGATGGCATCTGGTGGCAGGGGACACGCTCGGGGCTCCCACTGATTCTACATTATGGTGAGTTGAACTATTTCATTTTATATTACAATCTAATAATAATAATAATGTGCTTCAATCATCCACACACCATAACAACCATGGTGCCGGGATAATTGAAGCGCTAACACCAGGTGTTTGGAGCATCTTTATCTGCTAATTGTTAAACTTTATGGAATACACATATTTCTATTGTGGTGTAGGATCTGGGCCTGCTGTCCCCCCATCCCTCTTTCTTTCCTTCCTTCTCTCTCCTTCCCTCCCTCCCTATTTCTTTCTTTCTCCCTCCATCACTCATTCATCTCAGACTCGGACCACACACCCTTTAAGCCACGCCCACTATTCTGCTAAAACTACGCCTATTTTCGCAGCGGCGCGCTGCACACGCTGATTTTTCTTCCCCCTCTACACCACACCTTAAAATGCATGCCCCACCCCTAATTATAATAAGACTCCACCCACAGACAAAAAAGTGTCCCTATAATTTTTTTTACAATGTTGGCAACTATGGGCATAGGCTCAGCGGTGTCCCTCCTAAATGCAATATACATCTAGCTAAAAGTGACATGGGAAAAGTCACTTCACAAAAGGAACTCTGCACATTTTCCACTGCACGTTGTACAAGGCTTATCTCTAAACCGGGGGAACCGCCATAATGTTTGATTTTCACATGAACGCGGTCCCCTCCTGGTCCCGTGCATCGATGCGCATGTAACACATGTAAAAGATACCCCATGTGCCAAGGAGAGTTTCCTCACCTACAACTATGTAACTGAGGCTGCATACAATTTATACAATTTGCCCAGAAAGCACACCTGTTAGTGAAGCAAATACAGTAGTTCATTTGGGCTGGCATGGCCTAAATAAATTATTTAAAGTGACATTAAAATTAAATTAGGTTTTAACGTAACATAAGATAAACATGGAAACTCAGTCTTTCCTTAACCATTAAGCTAAACCTACTGGGTTTTTTTGCAGCACCTTGATCTTTCACCCACATAGTATAGTACCAATTATTGACATGACCCCTGTCTGGCTGCAGATTCACCCACTTACCTGTTACATAGTAACCCCAGCATGAAACATGTGCATGATTTTGACACATACAGAGTACTGCCAATTCCAGTTTTTATAGACAAATATCAGGTTTTATGCAACACTTTTACAGTCTAATCTGATGCAAGATGTAATGATGGCAACCAGGCAGCCAGTGTGAAAGTGTAAACATATGCCAAGTAAATAGGCAGGTTGCAGGTGGCAGGTTACATTGAAAAAATTAACATTGTGGGAGCATATCTGTCTTTAATTAAGATCTGTTAGGATATAACAGGATATAATCTACACATTGGGGGTTTTCAGGTATGTATCAGGATGTATGCCCCAATCCCATGCCTTGCTCCTATGTTTAGAGTTTTTACATATAACACATCTGTTTTATTCTCTATCTTCTATATGTCTGTATAGTCCAAGAAACTGACAAATATTTGGCCTAGGTTTCATTGGGCACAAGGATATGATCTACACTATATTGCCAAAAGTATTGGGACGCATTGCCTTTACACGCACATGAACTTTAATGGCATCCCAGTCTTAGTCAATAGGTTTCAATATTAAGTTTGCCCACTCTTTGATGTTGAACGAGTAGGCCTGGCTTGCAGTCGCCACTCTAATTCATCCCAATGATGTTCTATTGGGTTGAGGTCAGGCCAGTCAAGTTCCTCCACCCCATACTCACTCATCCATGTCTTTATGGATCTTGCTTTGTGCACTGGTGTGCAGACATGTTGGAACAGGAAGGGGCCACAAAAGTTGGGAGCATGAAATTGTCCAAAATGTCTTGGTATGCTGACAATTTAAGAGTTCCCCTCACTGGAATGAAGGGGCCAAGCCCAACCCCTGAAAAACAACCGCACACCATAACTCCCCCTTCACCAAATGATATGGACCAGTGCACACAGCAAGGTCCATAAAGACATGGATGAGCGAGTTTTGGGTGGAGGAATTTGACTGGCCTGCACCAGTGTGTATGTATATGCCACAATGGTTCCAGACAGTAATCATGCCATTGTGGAATCTTCCAACTGCTATTTGTTGTTTATTAGTACTTTTATCAGCCAGCAAAAAAGTTCTTGACATACTTTAAAGAACCTTAAAGAGGAGTTCCAGTCTCCCCCCAAAATAATTTAAGTCAGCAGCTACAAATACTGTAGCTGCTGACTTTTATTATAAGGACTCTTACCTTTCCAGGGATCCTGCGATGTCCTCACCCAAGCTAATTTTTCAGTCCTCTTTGAGTGCAGGCACCGGCATCTTAGGTAAAGGAAACCGGCAGTGAAGCTTTACGGCTTTACAGCCGTTTTCTTATTGGGCATGCTCGAGCTGCGCTGCACCTTGTGAATGATCAACAGAAAACTGCGGAAGGAGGGGGGGGCGGACTTCCGTACAGATCGCGCGGCGATCTGCCTGGAAGCAGGTGCGGGTACCTGTCAAAACCAGGTACCTGCTCCACCCTCCTCCCCCTCCTCCCCAAAAAGTTCTAAATGTGGAAGTGGAGGGGATGCAAGTAAGCAGAACGTTCTACTTTAACTTAAAGCATTTGTTACCCCAACACTTCATATTCCTGATACCCTGTTTCCCCGAAAATAAGACCTAGCGTGATTGTCGGTGATGGCTGCAATATAAGCCCTACCCCCCAAATAAGCCCTAGTTAAAGTCCTTTTAGGTCTTATTTTCAGGCTAGGGCTTATTTTCGAGTAAACAGGGTAGGGCTTATTTGAGGGGTAGAGCTTATATTGCAGCCATCACCAACAATCACGCTAGGTCTTATTTTCGGGGAAACAGGGTAGGTGCCTGCTGTACCATGTACTTATATGAGAAAGTATTCTGTTCTCTTTGTATTACTTCCTTTATGTTAAATTCCTGGTGTTCCTGCCATTCCCTCTTCTTTCCTAATAAAAACTGACCACACTAAGCAGGAGAACACACTGTGGCCAGCTCAGTGTACTCTCCTCCAATGATCAAACTTGTCCTGACACGCCCCCACTGCACAGCCATTCACTGCTGTTTTTCCTCCCCCAGCTCTTATGCAGCTGAGAACAGAGGGAATGTGATCACTTATAAAAAAGGGAAAAAGGGTGTTTATTGGGCAGGGAAAGCCCCAAGAGTAGCAAAGAATGTACTTTACCTCCCATTGTCTGGAGGTGAATTGGCATTGCCCAATTTTCTGGTATATTATTGTGCGGCGGTCCTAGTGACGATAAGGTGGTGGTAAGGCAATCCCGCCAGAATCCAGCAGTTACTCTGGAGGCAGCCCTCCTAGGATCGTATGCAGCACTATCTAATTTACCATACAGGGGGTCGAGGGCTAACCCTGCAGTGACAGGTCCTATGAAAACCACACTTCAGGTGTGGAGATCCTCTAGAGCTGCCCTCCTGAAACAATCATGCGTTTCCCCACATACCCCACTTTGGGCTAATCCCATGCTCCCTCACCTCCTTACTATCCCAGACCTGGCAAGCTGGGCCAAGAAGGGTATCACCAAACTACGACAGGTTATGCCTGGGGGTGTCATAATCTAGTTTCGAGAGTTGCAAATAACTCATAATCTACCGAGAACTTTCCTATTTAGATACTGGCAGTTACAGCATGCCCTTAGAGCCCAGTTCCCCTCCCAGGTGACGCTCGAAACTGATTCAATCGAGCGCCTCTTGATTTTGGGGATGCTGGAAAAACCTCTCTCCTCCCTCTACCTCTACCTAACAGTAGCCCATGATGTTAAGAATATTAGTTCCGGGGGGCGTGGCCAAGATGGTGACCTGAGAGGAAGCAGGTTTTAGAGCTCTGCTGGAGATCCGTCTATATATCCGTTCTCCTGGCCTTTCTTCTCACTACAAAATAGCCAGAACGATTCCGGATGCCATACAAAACCAGATACAGAGGAAAGAAACTTCGATTTCCACCGGGTGAGGGGGAAACAACTACTCAAGTGTCTCCCCACGTGCATACCTCCCCTGGCAGTGCAAGAAACATGGCGTCACAGACGGACATGGAGGAGCAGTCGGACGTACAACGACTCGGCTTCCAGGAGGTAATGGCCGCGATAGCCACATGCCAAACCGCCCTGACTAATAAAATTGAGGCAGTACAACTCGATGTCAGCCTCATTCGGCAGGACTTCGACAAACTCCGTGCACGGGTGTCGGAAGCGGAGCAACGAGTGGGGCTCACGGAGGACACGGTCACGGAACATACAGCGTCGATCTGCACCCTACAAACGAAGGTCAGAGCGCTGGAATACAAGGTCGACGACGCGGAGAATAGGAACAGGAGGAACAACCTCTGCCTTGTGGGTATGCTGGAGGGAGCAGAGGGGAAGAACCCCACGATCTTTATGGAAGAGGTACTAAGAGAGCTGCTGCCAGCGGCGCAGTTCTCGCCATACTTTACGGTGGAGCGTGCTCACAGGATCCCTCCAGTCCCGGGGCCACCAGGTTCTCACCCTCGCACCCTAATCTTTCGGCTGCTCAACTTCAGAGATCGAGATGAGATACTCCGTGCGGCTCGTAGAGCGGGTGAGCTGAAATACCATAATACAACCCTGATGTTTTTCCCCGATTTTTCGATGGAAACACAGAAAATGCGCAGGTCCTTTGACCAGATCAAAATGGGGCTACGGGCACGTAACATCAAGTATAGTATTTTATTCCCGGCCAAGCTGAGGGTTCAAGACGGTGAAGCAGTTAATTTCTTTACCACTCCTCGTGACGCTGCCGCGTGGCTGGAATCCCTACCTCCGCACCGCTAACCGTAACTTTCAAGATTACTACCATAGGCTCACGTGAGTTACAACATCAATGCAGGGGCCTTCCCTATTTTTCTGTTATCTAACTTTTTTCGTTTTTTTTATTTCTGAGTATGCCATCACTCACTTTATATTTGACCTGTTCGGGATTTGTGCTCAGTGTGACTGTCTATATGCATGCTCACAATATTGGATCCCTCCCCATGCATTATACTGCACAGGGATTGTCCATGGAGAGTTCCCCGGGCAGGCCTGCTACCGGAGAATCTGCAGCTGCAGATCACAGGCCCGGTTTCTGAACATAGACTTGGAAAGCACAGACGGGGACGGGTGTCGACTCTGTACCGCCCCCCTCAAAAGGTTGCCGCATGGCGGGAATTCATATTTCTGCTTCGCCAAGCAAAGCTTTAAAATCACTTGCTGAGTGTATGTGCAGGCCAAATGTGCGGAGGGGGAAAAAAACTTTTTGTTCTTTTTCCTTTTAGTTTATTCTTTTTTTGTTTTTCTCCTCGTTCTGAAAGTTGCTATCAATACTTGAACATTCCGTTGCTAACTAGATGGAGATCACTAGTGATACAATTTGGTCCCACACATGCTTACAGCTTTGCTCCTTATACTTACACAATGCTGCGCAAGGAAGGCGACCGGGACGTTCCCCACAATACAATTGCTAGAGCCTATGTAACTGTAGCTTGCCATTCCTACTACTGAACATGACTTTGGCCAGTAACAACGAATTGGAGACAAATATAGTTCCGGATGTCCCATATGCGGGGATAAACTCGTATGTGAATTTGTAATGGCAGGATTGAGTGCTATGCAAGGGATGGCGATGGCACAATGTGGATCATTCTAGAACTACAGTAACACTGCCGACTAGAGGAACTATATGACATGGGTCCCCTGCTCGGTACCGCACTCTTGTCAACCCAACAAGAGTCACCTGAGCATCTAGAATCCAGTCGTGGACTGTTGAAGGGGAGTGGACCCCCATAATGACTGTCTAGGGCCTGATGATTTATACTAACTCTCAGAAGACAGGTGTACATGGGATTATTGGTTTGGCAACCTTTACCTTGTCTGACATACACTTAAGTATTATTTGTTAAGTTTATTAATTTTTTTTTTTTTAAGATCGTTTTGTAACTAAGTTTTGTGCCCCTGGGGGATCCCCAGGAGAAAAATCTTATGCAACATAAACCAGTAACTCTGTTGCCTAGCTAGGTAACACTCCACGCTACAAGTGCGTGCCCTCTTGTAAGTACAGATGTTGGGGGTTCAGGGAATAAGACATCCTCGGTTCCTGAGGGGGATGTGGGGTGGGGGGGGGAGACATCTGCCGTTGCAGAACTTCAAAGTTGTTAAGTACCTAAGTTCTTTTAAGGAGCTGCTTAATTGTGGTTGGAGTGTTGCTGATTCACATAGACAGTATATGCATGTAAACAGTT
The DNA here is from genome assembly GCA_037952835.1 of Lithobates septentrionalis. Classification (NCBI taxonomy): domain Eukaryota; kingdom Metazoa; phylum Chordata; class Amphibia; order Anura; family Ranidae; genus Lithobates; species Lithobates septentrionalis. The sequence continues at coordinate 113,906 of JBBDGP010000972.1, read as the reverse complement.
TATACATGGTCTCCTTGGACCAAAAAATCTCGGGGGGGGTGGCTGGGGGTGGGGGGGGACGTGCGGATCCTGCTCACACATTTGCATACGGGAGGGAATGGATGAAATCTCTATCATATCCTGGAATGTCCGGGGTTTAAATTCAGTCACCAAGAGGACACTGGTTTTTAAATATCTGCAAAAGTACAATCCACACATATGTATACTTCAGGAGACCCACTTGATAGGCAAGAGAGTCCTAGGACTCAGGAGGGCATGGGTGGGAACTCATCATCATTCCACCTATTCAAACTATGCGAGGGGTGTGAGCATATTGGTCCGCAGGTCCCTCCCTCTACAGATTGCAGATGTTAAAACTGATCCGGGCGGCAGATTTGTTATTATCAACGCCTCATTGTATGATAGGGGATTGGTACTGGTGGGCCTTTATCTACCTCCTCCTGCTGAGATACAAGTGCTGAACGACATTATGCAATCAGTCATAGGATTTAATGTATCAGATGTTTTTGTTTTTGGGGATTTTAATATGGCCCCGTCATAGAGTCTGGACAGACTGCACATGGCACCCCGAGCCACAGCACCCTTGGGGGGTTGGGCGGACGCGTTTGCGCTCACCAACGTGTGGCGTCACTTCCACCCAGATAAAAGAGAATACACGTGTCACTGCTTCATACCGGGCGCTTTCCAGAATAGACCTTGTTTATGCGTCGCCAGGGGCACTGCGTTGGGTGAGGGCAGTGGAACACTTGCCCCGTGGCATCTCAGATCATGCCCCTATCTGCCTCAAAATCTCCCTAATAAAATCCCCCGGGATGAGGCTGTGGCGTCTGTCCGGATTCTGGGCGAAAGATGATAGAGTCCAGGAACCAATGACGGAAAGTATATGCAATTACTGGAACGATAACGGGGAATCTGCTAATCCAAATGTGATGTGGGATGCATTTAAATCTAAGATGAGGGGGGAATATATTGCCTGCATATCTTTCTTGCAGAGAGAGGCCTCTAGAGTACGGGAGTCTTTGGAGGAGAGGGCCGCTAGACATGAGGCAGCATATATTCAATCCCCCAACGACACAACTTACCATACATGGCAGAATACCCTACGAGAACTTTCCCTGCACAATATTGAACAGACTAAAAAATCTATGTTATATACAAAGCAAAAAATATTCGAGCACGGAAATAAAAATGGGCGGTTGTTGGCCTGGCTAGCAAGGAACCACACAGCCTTTATACACATAGCCGGTATTAGGAATGGTAGTGGTCGGCTGCTCTCCTCTCCAGAGGACATAAATGACGAATTCTTGAAATTCTTTAAAGAAATATATACCTCTAAAGCTAGGTTCACGCCACTGGAATTGCAGGAATATCTAGATGCAATCCCATTCCCTTCCCTATCAGAGGAACACAGGAATTTATTGGAGGGGGATTTTTCCCTAGAGGAGGTCCAGACTGCTATTGGTAGTTTACAGTGTGGAAAGACTCCGGGTCTGTAGGAAGGACGGCCTTCCTACAGAGTTCTACTCACAACACACAGAATTGCTTGCCCCCAGATTAAAATCCCTCTTCTCTGGCCTGGCGAAAGCGGAAGCCCTCCCAGAGACTATGGAGGAAGCTATTATAGTATTAATACCCAAGCCTGGAAAGGATCCACAGGACTGTGCATCCTTCAGGCCAATATCTCTGCTTAATGTTGATGCAAAGATTTTAGCAAAGATGTTGGCTAGCCGTTTGTCGACGGTGATCTCCACGCTGGTGCATGTGGATCAGACAGGGTTTATGCCGGGCAAAGGTACCGACATAAACCTTAGACGTCTTTTCTTAAATTTGTCGGTTCGTCACGATACAGTAGGATCTCGGGTGATTGCCTCCCTCGACGCCGAAAAGGCGTTCGACTCTGTGGAGTGGTCATATCTCTGGGGGGTGTTACAGAAATTTGGATTTGGTCCTAACTTTATACACTGGCTGCATTTACTCTATAGGGATCCCAAAGCTAGGGTACGTACAAACGACCGACTATCGGAGCCATTTTCCCTGCACAGGGGCACCCGTCAAGGATGCCCCCTGTCCCCTAGTTTGTTTGCCTTGGCCCTGGAGCCCTTGGCAATTCTGATTCGGGAATCCCAGGAGATCAAGGGTCTTAGGGTTGGCCAGCTAGAGGAGAAAATATCCCTATATGCGGATGATGCGCTTTTGTATTTAAATGACTCCGGCCCATCATTGTCGGCTGCTCTAGGGGTATTTAACAAATTTGGTACACTATCAGGCATCTGTATCAACTGGAATAAATCGGTCCTCTTTTCCCTTGACAGGCAGTCCCAGGGCCTACATAATCACACACCACTACAATGGGTTAGTGAGTTCAAGTACCTTGGGGTGAAAGTTTCTAGGGAGGTTGGGCAATTTTATAATCTAAACTTACTCCCCTTGCTTCGGCTTTTGCGAGAGAAATGCCAGTCTTGGTCCGGACTTCCATTGAACTTATTGGGTCGCATAAATATCTTAAAGATGATCATATTACCCAAATTCAATTATTTTTTCCGTAATAGCCCAATCTGGATACCACAGGCCTTTTTTCAAGAAATTGATAAATGTATCACTTCCTTTATATGGAACGGTTCTACACCAAGACTGGCAAAGACCACACTGCGTGCACCGACACAGTTGGGGGGATTGGCCCTTCCAGATTTCAGGGTTTACTATTGGGCAGCTATGCTGGTTACTGTATATTGGTGGTTTGCGGCGAGTAGGTCCAACGCTGCGGTTTGTGTGGAGGCAGCCTGGCTAGGCTCACTGCAGGAACTACAAAATCTGGCGTATAGAGGAGTGGGTGCCTATAGTGAACTCCCTGCACCAACAAAGGCGACGATAAAAGTTTGGAATACGGCTAGACGAAGGTTCCTCCAGGTGGGGCAATGGTCTCCGGTCCAGCCTCTCTGGGGAAACCCTAATTTGCCTCACTTTAGATCAATACCAGATCCTCAGGTTTGGGCAAGATTCGGCATTAAAACCTTAAAGGATGTTATACCTATGGGTACTTTGTTGTCATTCACACAACTATCCAGGAAGTATAATTTGCCTGGGTGGATGTTCTTTCGCTATGTTCAGCTAAGACACGCGGCCAGGGCACAATTTCCCACACAGCCTATCCTACAATTAGACCCCGTTGAGAATCTATTGTCCTGTGAAAATATGACGAAACCACTTTCGGCTTTATATGGTACCCTACTTCCAATAGATAACGCAAAAATGGATAGACTCTGGGAGCAACGGAAGGCTGATATCCCATCACTAGAAAGGGAAGACTGGGAGGATAGTCTCGAACAGGCCCCCAAGTTAGCTATAGCAGCAGGTGACAAACTTATACAAACGAAATTCCTACACAGGGTTTACTTCACCCCGATACGTATGTCTAAAATATACCCTGATAGAGACCCACAGTGTCCCAGATGTTTGACGCACCCGGGCACATACCTGCATATGTTCTGGGAGTGCCCTGTGTTATCAAATTTTTGGACAGAAGTGATTGACCAACTAAACGTCCGTCTTGAACTAAATGTTCCCGTAACGCCTGAATTGGCCCTACTGGGTATACATGATGATGATCAGCGATCACACCATAGCAAATTGCTAATCTCATATCTGCTCTTTTATGCTAAGAAGGAAATATTGTGTAAATGGACCTCTTCTGCCCCCCCAGATATAGCTACATGGGAAAAGAAAGTAAATGCTGCCCTCCCGTTGTATAAATTGACGTACATCAATCGTGGATGTCCTTGGAAATTCGACAAAGTGTGGTCATCATGGACGTCAATTTAGATAGGGGAACAACAGTAATGGAATGGTGGGATCCTTTGGGTGCCCCCCCATTCTCTCTCGTTTCATTACCCCTGGTTGCCTCCCCCTCCCTCCCCCTCCCGCGCCCTCTTCTCGGGGTATTATTCGTATGAGTCCTTCCCCCTCGCCAGCCCTTTAACTACATTCTTCTCCCTCATAATCAGGAATATGTGCCCTTGAATAATGAAATGCAGTATATATTGCTCTTGATAATATTTATGGTTTTTCTCCTCCTTTTGATAAGTACTTGCGATGTATGCTCTATGTGAAACACTCTCAAGAATGTGATAAGTGTAACTTTGGAACAACGAAATGTGATTTATGACATTGTAATTGCTATTTTTTACAATAAAGCACTCCTGGTTATAATAAAAAAAAAAAAAAGAATATTAGTTCCATGGCCAAATGGCAGGTTGATATCGCCTCCTTGGGGGAGGAGGAATGGGAGGAATGTCTAACTTCATTTATTCCATCTATGATTGCGGCTAAGGACAGATTCATACAATTAAAATTTATACACAGGGCTTATTATACGCCACAAAGACTAGCGAATATCTACCCTTGACTTAGCCCCAATTGTAATCGATGTGTAATCGATCTTCACCGCTCCAAAGATACTGCTTGCAGGAGTTTTTCTAACGTCCTGCCAGTGCATCGCCTCAGTGTGAAAGCACTCGGGCTTTCAAACTGAGACTGCAGGGGAGCCATTTTTCAGGCGCTCTTTTTAGCCCAAAAGCGCCTGAAAAATGCCTCAGTGTGAAATGGGTCTTCTTTTTTAGGTGAAAAATCAAAATTTTTGTTTTTTACTCGCCTTCCGTCCCAGTATTAGTAGTCACTTGGTTAAATACAGTGTGAATATCCCTAACGGGGACACAGACAGCCAAAAAAAAAGTTCTAAACCTTACCAACTCTATCCAAGACCCAAATAATGGCTTTAACCGCTAGCTGACCGCCGGCTGTCTATTGACGGCCAGGCGGCGCAGCTCTCGTTGCGGGCGGGCGTCATATGACGGCCTCGCATTCCTAGGCCACCAGGGGGCGCGCGCGCGCCGCCGCCGGCGATCGCGCGCGCCCGCCGTGTCACTAGGCACCCGGTGCGCGTGCCCGGCGGCCGCGATGTCCGCCGGGCACCCGCGATTGCCGGTAACACAGCAGGACCGTGGATCTCTGTGTGTAAACACAGAGATCCACGGTCCTGTCAGAGGAGAGGAGACCGATGGTGTGTTCCCAGCACAGCGGAACACCGATCGGTCTCCTCCCCTAGTGAGTCCCCGCCCCCTACAGTTAGAATCACTCCCTAGCAACACAGTTAACCCCTCGATCACCACCTAGTGTTAACCCCTTCCCTGCCAGTCACATTTATACAGTAATCAATGCATTTTTATAGCACGGTTCGCTGTATAAATGTGAATGGTCCCAAATATGTGTTAAAAGTGTCCGATGTGTCCGCCGCAATATCGCAGTCACAATAAAAATCGCAGATCGCCGCCATTACTAGTAAAAAAAATAAAATAAATAAAAATGTTATAAATCTATCCCCTATTTTGTAGACGCTATAACTTTTGCGCAAACCAATCTATATACGCTTATTGCGTTTTTTTTTTACCAAAAATATGTACAAGAATACATATCGGCCTAAACTGAGAAAAAATTTGTTTTAAAGAAAACAAAATTGGATATTTATTATCGCAAAAGATAAAAATTATTGTGTTTTTTTTAAAACTTCTCACTCTTCTTTTGTTTATAGCGCAAAAAATAAAAACCGCAGAGGTGATCAAATACCACTAAAAGAAAGCTCTATTTGTGGGGAAAAAATGATAACAATTTCATTTGGGTACAGTGTTGTATGACCGCGCAATTGTCATTCAAAGTGCGACAGCGCTGAAAGCTGAAAAATGGCTTGGGCAGGAAGGGGGCGAAAATGCACTGTATTGAGGTGGTTAAATACATTTTGGGGTCTATTTATCAACATTTTCATTCAAGATTCATAATCTTTTTAACTGAATTATGTGAAAAATGTTTGAATCTTGAGTAACTTTTTTTGAATGATGGCTTAAATCATAGTTAAATAGATCCCTAAATGTTGATATGATATTAGTACTAGCTAATTTTATAAAGCAGATGATTCTGGATTGTTTAACAAACACAGACAAATATTCTATACATGTTGTACCACCTAGTGGTCATTAGGAGAATAATTACATCCATTCCAGCATTTCTCTCCTAGAAAAGGATTGCTTTAAAGCAGTGGTCTCCAACCAGCGGCCCGGGAGCCGGATGCGGCCCTTTGCTTGCTTTTATCTGGCCCTTTGGGCACTATTTTCATCCACTGATACCAACAATGGGACATAGTTCCCTCCACTGACACAGATGAAGAGGCACAATTCCTCCCCATAACACCAAAGATAGGGCACAATTCCTCCCAATGACAGCAACAATGGGGCCCAATGACACCAATGATGGGGCACAATTCCTCCCAATGACAGCAATAATGGGGCTCAATGACACCAATAATGGGGCACAATTCCTCCTTATGACACCAATGATGGGGTACAATTACTCCATGACAATAATGATGGGACGCTATTCCTCCTACTGACAGCAAAGATGGGACATTGTCTATTCCCACTGACATGGGGACCTTTTCTACTCCCAATGACCACAGTCTGCCCCCCCTTTTTTTTTTGCCAGTAAATACTTTCAACAGCCAACTTCCTGTTTCGTGTCTGGTCATAAGCCTAGGCTTATGACATCATGCACAGTGCTCTCTCTCTCTCATGAGAGTTTGCCAGGAAGGGAGGGGGGAATCATAAGAGGGCCAATGAGAGCTGCAGGGTTGCAGAGCTGGGTGTGCCTCTGTGTGTCTGTGTAAATCCTGGAAGTGAACAGGCAGCAGCTTCAGCTGCCCACAGTTAAAATGGATGCAGCCAGACTTAGTGGAGGGAGATTTCTGCAGCATATTTGGCAAGTACAGAATCACAGTATATATAAAATAATATGCAAAGTGATTGGAGAGAAGCTTCAGAATGGCAAAGATGTTTTTATTACAAATTATGTGAGTAGACTGCAGCTCCTCTTTAATCTGTGTACCACATGAGGACATACTGTAGCCAGTTTGTGGGAGCCAGAATTACTGTTGGTTGGTAGGGGATCAAATACTTATTTTACTCACTGAACTGCAACTCAATTTTTAACATTTGTATCGTGTTTTTTCTGGATTTTTGGTTGATATTCTGTCTCTTTTATTTAAAATCCACCTATGATAACAATGATAGACCCTTAATTTCTTTGTAAGTAGACAAACTTACAAAATCTGCAGGGGATCAAATCATTTTTCCCACTGCATGTATGCGGATCTGGGGCATATATATATTATATATATACGTGGATCTGGTGGTATACATTATATATACTATATATGTGGATCTGAGGGTATATATTATACTGTATATACTATATATGTGACTGACTTCCTCTCTCTCTCTCCATTCTCAGAACTTTGAGGCTTTGAAGCCAAAGAGAATAAAAATCTGTACACGTTTCTGGGACTGACCCCTCCTGGCTGGATCAAAGGGGAGAATATTCTGCTATTTCCTTCCACAGGAGCGTCTGGTATTTCTATTGAGCTGACATTCCATAGCGCAGTACAAAGGGGACTCTGCACCACAGGAGCTTACAATCTCTTCATTTCCTACTATGTAGAAAGTAAAAAGAAAATTAGTTTTATATATCCTGATGTAGCAAGATCCCAGGCCTCCTTCGGTTTAATGAGAACTTCCAGGGCCAGAGATAGCTGACATCCTTCTGTTTATGGTGGGTTGTGAGGCATGGTGGGTGCAAAGCAGTTAGATTCATTGGGTGCCAGACACTTCTTGAATGCAAAAGAGATTTTATTTCTCTTAACGAGAGGGAAATGGGACTTTAAATGAAGCGGCTGAACTGCGGAGGTGATGATATAAATATACAATTTTATTTATAACAAGGTAAATATGGTAATTTCATATATACATAAAAGCACAAGGTATAGACACAGTAATACAAAGTATATAAATATAGACATGAATAAAGATAAATTCATGAGGTTAATGAATAGTATATGACAGCAATCTGGCCTTAAAATGCTAAACACAGCATGCCCGGCACCTGTGTTAATAATCATATAAAAGGAATCTACAAATGTTGGGTTCATGTTATAACATCCTCAAAGCGTAGTATGTGTCTCTGCAGCATCCAATAGCTCTACGCGTTTCGTGGAATTGTCTCCACTCGTCAGGAGCAGATGCAACAGGTTCCTGTAGATTAAATGGTTATGGTGAAACCACATTATGTATAAGAGTAAAGAATGTTATTTATAGAAAATTAACCAAATACACTCACCAGCCCCGCAGTGGGAGCGATAAGGGGCGAGCGAGACAGGTGAACCGGAAGCACCGACCACATCGCGGGAGCTGAGGCGGCGTAACTGTACATGGGCAGCTTGGGGTGGTGGTATGGTGCCTAAGGTGGTCCCCATGAATGTAGGTGCTGGCTTGGAAGTATGAGCAAATCAAAACATCTGAAAGTAAGAATGAAAATGTGTGTGAGGTGAGATGATGAGGATGTGTAAAAACAAGCAAGGTATGTGTAAGGGGAATAATGAAAAAATGATGAAAAAATAATAGTGGTGTAAAATTGTAAGCCCAATGTGTCAGCATGTGTGAATAATGGAGGAAAAGGATGGGATGTGAAGTGTAATTGGTGTAATGTGTATGAGATGGGCTGACCTATACGTGAGAATGGTCTGAGAAAAACAAACCTAAAAGTGAAGTAAGTGTAAAAAACAAATGTGTATAAACAAAAAAGTGCAAAAACCAATAGTGTTGTGTGTGGGTCTGAACCAATGGACACTTACCCAAGCTGCATGCCATGCAACACCAGGCGGTGGAATAGCTGGTGTGCAGGAGCCCCAGGCAGAGACCGGCCATGTGAACAGCCGGCTCTGACTGAGGGTATATGTACAGGTACGCCACCAACGCCACGTGCGTGAACGCAGGGGGGGGCGGGAGAAGGCGTCCGCACCTGGGTCAAACCGCCAGGCGATTGGCGCCAAACCGCTCCCACACAGGTCACGCAGAAGGTGCTCTCAATGGCAGCGTGATGACGTCATGATCGACGTCAAACGCTGGACGTGAGGACCGTGGCGCCGATGCGGGAAGGGGCGTCCTCCCGATCTCCCGAACACCACTGTGCAACGAGAAAAGGGAGGACCCACGAGGCGCATCGCAGCTCCCGCGATAAGGAGAAGACCCCCATACACCGTGAACAGGCTCAAGACCCCAAACCTGCACACATCGCCAGAGCGGCAGGAGCGCATGGATATAAGAGTTGTAAATTGTGTAATCATATAGGGAATGTAACTTATGAGGTTTAAACATAAAACCTATGCCGAGAGTGCCATAAATTGTTGTCGCTAATAAAATAAATAGATACATGTATCAATATACCCTGAATTTGCTTAGCCAGTCCCGATGTGTAAATTTCTAAGTAGGGAATGCACACATCTGAAACTGCACCTCACGCATGGATGGCAGGGGAACACTGCTGATCCAATATTCCAGCCGCTTCCATCCCTATACAAACTGTAAAAAAGAGGGGGGAAGGTTTGGGACTTTAAATGAAGCGCGGGTAGGCACCTCCATCCCTAAATTGAATCTAATCGAGAGGGAAATGGGACTTTAAATGAAGCGGCTGAACTGCGGAGGTGATGATATAAATATACAATTTTATTTATAACAAGGTAAATATGGTAATTTCATATATACATAAAAGCACAAGGTATAGACACAGTAATACAAAGTATATAAATATAGACCTAAATAAAGATAAATTCATGAGGTTAATGAATAGTATATGACAGCAATCTGGCCTTAAAATGCTAAACACAGCATGCCCGGCACCTGTGTTAATAATCACATAAAAGGAATCTACAAATGTTGGGTTCATGTTATAACATCGTCAAAGCGTAGTATGTGTCTCTGCAGCATCCAATAGCTCTACGCGTTTCGTGGAATTGTCTCCACTCGTCAGGAGCAGATGCAACAGGTTCCTGTAGATTAAATGGTTATGGTGAAACCACATTATGTATAAGAGTAAAGAATGTTATTTATATAAAATTAACCAAATACACTCACCAGCCCCGGCAGTGGGAGCGATAAGGGGCGAGCGAGAGAGGTGAACCGGAAGCACAGACCACATCGCGGGAGCTGAGGCGGCGTAACTGTACATGGGCAGCTTGGGGTGGTGGTATGGTGCCTAAGGTGGTCCCCATGAATGTAGGTGCTGGCTTGGAAGTATGAGCAAATCAAAACATCTGAAAGTAAGAATGAAAATGTGTGTGAGGTGAGATGATGAGGATGTGTAAAAACAAGCAAGGTATGTGTAAGGGGAATAATGAAAAAATGATGAAAAAATAATAGTGGTGTAAAATTGTAAGCCCAATGTGTCAGCATGTGTGAATAATGGAGGAAAAGGATGGGATGTGATACATGTATCACAGCAATTTATGGCACTCTCGGCATAGGTTTTACGTTTAAACCTCATAAGTTACATTCCCTATATGATTACACAATTTACAACTCTTATATCCATGCGCTCCTGCCGCTCTGGCGATGTGTGCAGGTTTGGGGTCTTGAGCCTGTTCACGGTTTATGGGGGTCTTCTCCTTATCGCGGGAGCTGCGATGTGCCTCGTGGGTCCTCCCTTTTCTCGTTGCACAGTGGTGTTCGGGAGATCGGGAGGACGCCCCTTCGCGCATCGGCGCCACGGTCCTCACGTCCAGCGTTTGACGTCGATCATGACGTCATCATGCTGCCATTGAGAGCACCTTCTGCGTGACCTGTGTGGGAGCGGTTTGGCGCCAATCGCCTGGCGGTTTGACCCAGGTGCGGACGCCTTCTCCCGCCCCCCCCTGCGTTCACGCACGTGGCGTTGGTGGCGTACCTGTACATATACCCTCAGTCAGAGCCGGCTGTTCAAATGGCCGGTCTCTGCCTGGGGCTCCTGCACACCAGCTATTCCACCGCCTGGTGTTGCATGGCATGCAGCTTGGGTAAGTGTCCTTTGGTTCAGACCCACACACAACACTATTGGTTTTTGCACTTTTTTGTTTATACACATTTGTTTTTTACACTTACTTCACTTTTAGGTTTGTTTTTCTCAGACCATTCTCACGTATAGGTCAGCCCATCTCATACACATTACACCAATTACACTTCACATCCCATCCTTTTCCTCCATTATTCACACATGCTGACACATTGGGCTTACAATTTTACACCACTATTATTTTTTCATCATTTTTTCATTATTCCCCTTACACATACCTTGCTTGTTTTTACACATCCTCGTCATCTCACCTCACACACATTTTCATTCTTACTTTCAGATGTTTTGATTTGCTCATACTTCCAAGCCAGCACCTACATTCATGGGGACCACCTTAGGCACCATACCACCACCCCAAGCTGCCCATGTACAGTTACGCCGCCTCAGCTCCCGCGATGTGGTCTGTGCTTCCGGTTCACCTGTCTCGCTCGCCCCTTATCGCTCCCACTGCCGGGGCTGGTGAGTGTATTTGGTTAATTTTCTATAAATAACATTCTTTACTCTTATACATAATGTGGTTTCACCATAACCATTTAATCTACAGGAACCTGTTGCATCTGCTCCTGACGAGTGGAGACAATTCCACGAAACGCGTAGAGCTATTGGATGCTGCAGAGACACATACTACGCTTTGACGATGTTATAACATGAACCCAACATTTGTAGATTCCTTTTATGTGATTATTAACACAGGTGCCGAGCATGCTGTGTTTAGCATTTTAAGGCCAGATTGCTGTCATATACTATTCATTAACCTCATGAATTTATCTTTATTTAGGTCTATATTTATATACTTTGTATTACTGTGTCTATACCTTGTGCTTTTATGTATATATGAAATTACCATAGTTACCTTGTTATAAATAAAATTGTATATTTATATCATCACCTCCGCAGTTCAGCCGCTTCATTTAAAGTCCCATTTCCCTCTCGATTAGATTCAATTTAGGGATGGAGGTGCCTACCCGCGCCTCATTTAAAGTCCCAAACCTTTCCCCCTCTTTTTTATTTCTCTTAACAGAACTTTGGGAGAGAGGGTTAGGGTCAGAACACCCTTTGGTAGTTGCAAGATTAATTGTCAGACTCTGAGACTTCAATAGGAGGACAGCCATGCAGAGAAAGGCATCCAGCAAGACACCACATCTGCATGTGTAGGTATGCTGTCTCCTATGGCAACAGTCTAACAGTTCCTAACACAAAGTGTAAAAGTTCCTTCACTTCCACTACAATCACTTCTTGTAATTCTTCAGCCTACTGAACTCCCAGTCTTTCACTAGACTAGATAATTCACTGCCACTGAATCCCTTGAGCCCCTCCAATCTTCACAGTGGTATCTTCCTTAAGTGTCAACCCCGCCTCTCTGCTGGGTCCCTAGCTTGGCACTCAAGATACGGTACTTCTCAAGCTTCACCCCACTGGCCTGCTTGGTCCCTGGCTTGACACACAAGGCTGCTCTGCAAGGGTCAACTCTGCTGGCTGGGTCCCTGGCTTGATACCTGCTGAAATTTCCAGATTCTTCACCCTCCTCGGTTGGTGAGAATTGTACTCCAGTACTTGCTTCAGCTACTCACTGTGGTCCCTGGTAATAAGGTGGATGGTCCCTTAGTGGCGACAGCTTCCCCTCTACCTCCAACCACGACAGGTTCTCTGGCCAGTAGAACTGTCACTTCTGGTTGGACTGCAAGCCGCCATCCCAACCCTGCGCTGCTCTCTTGCTTATGGATAGGCCCTCAGACACCCTAGCAGCCAGATGTGCCCGGGATAGGCCCAATCTCTGGCCTAGCAGCCCGGGCAGTACAACACACATCTACTCAGACAGCCATCTAGGTGGCACAGAACACCGATCACCTGACTCCACCCAAATATATAGGTTCTCCCAGCAGGCCAAGGGATTCAAGAAAACCCCTGCCCATTGGCTGAGATACCCCATATACCCATAATCTGACCTTGCATTGCCCTTCTCATATCTAATGCCACCAGGTACCCGGCCACCCAGCTGCAGAAGAGAAAAGTGCAGCAGTGCCAGACTTAGGGAGAAATCAAATGATCCCTAACAATTAGCCAAGGTAGCTGCTACTCCTGGCGGGTAGATATAGGAGCAACCCTGGCTAAACTCCAGGTTGCTACATCCTCCCCCTGCCTACAAAACTACGTCTCGGAGTTTTGCAGAAATAAACAATTTTAGCTCTCAAGCCTGAGAGCGAATGCACTGGCAAAACTGGGATGGGTGGGGAAACAGGGGAAGGTTAACAATGTACCAATATATGTGGCATACCACATAAAATAAACATAGATATCAGATACATGAGAAATGGTAAATCACATATGACAACGAAATATGAAAAATATTTATGTACAATTTTAAAGGCAAGCATAACCAATGACCTTACTTCCTAACGATCTAATATATACAGTAATAACAAAATATAAAAAGGGTTAATATTGTCATCAGGTTAGATCCCTGTCTCTCCTTAGTCAAGGAAGACGCACCAACACAGCAACACCTGGAACAGAATAAACAGCAATGCAGATGCATCCTATCCTATGATAACATGGTGCAGTATATGCATACGTGATTAAATGGTCTTCAACTGTCCTTAGCTGAAGACAGCATAGCAGTGTAAAGACACCCTACAAACTACTTGCATTGTATACATACTGAAAGCAGGCCCCATTCTCAGCCGAGAATGCCACCTCCTTTCCTAATCAAACATGAACTTCATTAGGATTTCATCAAGTAAACAGTCCTGATGCATGGATGAGTCCATTATTCAAAGAAAGTAAGCATTTGCCCCTTTATCACAGCCTATTCTAACTACACAACCAGTGTCTATGACGTGTCACAGTCCATCAATTTCACTCGAGGTGGACAATATTTCCCAGCAGTTTCCCTTCTTTAGGGAAAGCTCCAGGGACAAGAAGGCACAGCTGCATTTTAGACAACCAGCAGCCAGGCCACAGTGCAAGGAACTGCACTTTGGGACATAGGTCCCCTTAATACAATATCCTTAGTCTGTCCACATGACAGCCAGGGACTGAGATGGCTTCCTTCCTTATTTTGAAGAAGCTACAACCTGCGGAAGATCACAGGTCGGTCGCTTTTCAGGGTGGAACACCCCAACAACTTCAACTTTAGCCAACATGGCTCAGATGGGCACTCCATGTATCTGCTGGCAGCATTCAGTCCAGCACAACCCTGGCAGTACAGCTCTCTAGAATGTTCTCCACTATCAACAACTTGAATGTGAGTGTGAAGTGGCTGTCAGCATAGTGCCCTTGACATCACACAACACATATTTGTAATCCATGAAGATAACAAAAGCATCTTAATGACATTTACCAATAGTACCTGAGGTCGGGCAATACTAAAGAATAGTTTAGCATTCGCCATAGTGATAGAGCGCTTAAGGTCCTTCTTGTAGAGTTGACATTATTTACATTAGTCCAACAAGCATACGTAGGAACAGGTAACAGTGGGGCCCTCAGTCCCCAGCTACTTTGCTGTATTCAACGATAGCAATTTACCCATGAGGTTCTTGAGGCGGTGCCGTTTCAGCAATTCCACCAACAATGTGAACACTTTTTCCCTAAGGTTGGGAAGTGAACAGTACAATATGAAGATTTTTATTACCCGATGCACGGCAGCAACTTTGCGTAACAGGCACTTTTATTCATCTCATACATTCTCCATTCTCTCTTCACTTACCAGCCTCAGGCACTGCCAGGGAGGAACATGAGATCGTTCGCCTTTCTTAGCACATGATGAACGAACATACTTGGCCAGGCGAGTAAGGCCACAATCCTCGGAAGCAGTAACACCCAGGGTGGTAGTCGAGGCAGGCACCTGAATCTCCGTAGGAGAGAGATGGGGTGCTGGCACTATTTGTTCAGGGCTAGCAGTCACGGTAGGTGTCTCATAGTGAACAATGGCAGCGGGAACTGACACTGCCACTGCGGTCTCTGCGAGCTCACTGGACACATTGTGTTCCTCTGGGAAGGAATCTGCCCAGGCAGGGATAGGCCTACCAGAATTAGCGGCATCGGTACTGGATGTAGGTTCCTCCACCGTGGCATATCCACAGGACTGTTTCTGCCAGTGCGTCCAGCTGTTTCCATAGGCGATCAAAGAGTTAAAGGAGTTGTAAAGGCAGAAGGTTTTTTATATTAACGCATTCTGTGCATTAAGATAAAAACCTTTTGTGTGTAGCAGCCCCCCCAGCACCCCCCAATTACCTACCTGAGCTCTGTCTTTCTCCAGCAATGTCCACGATGCCCACAGCCATCCAGTACACTCCTCCTGATTGGCTGAGACAGAGCAGCGGCACTATTGGCTTCCACAGCTGTCAATCAAAGCTAGTATCCAATCAGGGGAGAGAGGGGCGGGGCCAGGTCGGGGTTCCGTGGCTGAATGGATACACGGAGCTCAGACTCGGCTCGGGTGACAACTTGAAGCAAGCTGCTGGCTGAGGGGCACTCAAAGGAGGGAGGGACTAGGAGCAGTAAAGAGGGACCCAAGAAGAGGAGGATCTGGGCTGCTCTGTGCAAAACCTATCAGGGTAAGTATAACATGTTTGTTATTTAAAAAAAGAAAAAGCGAGCCTTTACAATCACTTTAACACTTTTTAATCGACTCTATGGCCTTGGAGAACCGGAGCGACGTGATGACATCACTTCTGATCCAGGGTGAAAGTAAACAATTTTTTTTTTTTTTTAGGTGAAAAATCAAAAACATTTTTTTGTTCTTTTGCTTTTAACCGCTTGCCGACCAACCCCATTATTATACTACGGCAGGTTGGCACGGCTGCACGAATCACCGTAGGCAACGATGCACGTGGCCAGGGGCCGCTATGTCTGCCAGTGACCCGGGATCGCTCCTCAGAGAACCAGAACGGGGATCTGTCAATGTGAACAGACATATTCCCGTTCTGACTGGGGAGTGGAGAGAGATCTGCTGTTCCTAGTGATCAGGAACAGCAATCTCTCTCCTCCCCCAGTCACTACACTCCCCCCACAGTTAGAAACACCTCCCTAGGGAACACTTAACTCCTTGATCGCCCCCTAGTGTTAACCCCTTCCCTGCCAGTAACATTTATATAGTAATCAGTGGCTATTTTTAGCGCTGTATAAATGTCAATGGTCCCAAGTGTCAAGTGTCAAAGTGTCAAAAGTGTCCGATCTGTCCGCCGCAATGTCGCAGTACTGCTAAAAATCGCTGATCACTGCCATGACTAGTAAAAAAAATGAATAATCAAAATTCCATAAATCTATCCCCTATTTTTTAGACGCTATAACTTTTGCGCAAACCAATCAATATACGCTTATTGCGATTTATTTTTACCAAAAATATGTAAGAATACATATTTGCCTAAACTGATGAAGAAAGTAGTTTTTTTTAAATTTATATATATATATATATATATATATATATACAAGCCAAGCAAACTTTTTTAAGAAAATTTGTCTTGATATACAAGTAGCGTCATGTCACAACTACTTAGTATCTAAGAGAAGAGAGGCGCCTGTAAGTGTAGCAATATGGTTACATTTAATGAAGGTACAACATTTAGCAACTCACATGGTTGATGATTAAAACAGGCACATCTAAGTATGCAGGCATCAGGGGTAAATCTATCCACATAGATAGACCATCCTCTGCACCGCCATCAATGTCTTCCGATCCACACTGCGCTCCACGAGTGCTTCAAGCCTCGCTTTTAGATAGCTCTACTGCAGGCTGACAGCAGTGAGAGCCAGCGGTGCGGGGGATAGTCTATGTGGACAGCTTTACCCCGGATGCCTACATACTTAGTGTCAGAAACCATGAATCAGACTGAGACAGAAGTACAGGTAAATCACACTTGTTTAATATTAAAAGTAAATAGAACAAACGTAGTCAAAACATAGCCTAAGTTCGGGAACTGGAACGGATAGTCAGACAAGCCAGACAGTCAGGAAGCCAGGAATCAGCGTAGTGGAACAGCAAGCAGAATCTGGAGCCAGAAGAAATGTCAGCCAAGCAAGTCTTTAACAGAAACGCAGGAGAAAGTCTCTCTGATGTTGACCAGGCGAAGGCAGAGATCATCTGGGCTGGACGGCTTAAGTAAGCAGGACTGACGAGCAGGAAATCTTTAACAGGTGAGTCACTGTGGAGAGATAGGAGCTGGCAATTAACCGACAGCTAAGCGGCCAGCTCAGAGAAGGAAGGGCCGAGCCCAGCCCTGACAGTACCCCCTCCTCAACGATCCCACCAGGCTTGAGGGGAAAACATCTATGAAAATCATGGAGGAGGACAGGGGCATGTACGTCTCAGGATGAGACCCAAGAGAGTTTCCTCTGGACCGTACCATTTCCAATGCAACAGGTACTGTATACGCCCACGGAACCCACTGGAGTCAACAATGGACTGTACTTCATACTCCTCACAGGGTGAGGACAGGGTGAGGATGTGGCACCGAGATGGTAAATCAGTTGCAGAAAGGTTTTAATAAGGAGACATGGAATACATTTGAGATACGCATATCAGAAGGAAGGTTTAAAGCGTAAGCCACTGAGCTAATCCTGCAGAGAATACGGAAAGGCCCAATAAACCGAGGTGCCAACTTCAGAGAGGGCTTGTTCATAAATGACCTGGAGGATGGGGTAAACAGTTCAATTTCTGTATTTGCGGATGATACTAAGCTAAGCAGGGCAATAACTTCTCTGTAGGATGTGGAAACCTTGCAAAAAGATCTGAACAAATTAATGGGGTGGCAAATGGCAACTACAAACTACATGGCAAATGAGGTTCAATGTAGAAAAATGTAAAATAATGCATTTGGATGGCAAAAATATGAATGCAATCTATACACTGGGGGAAAAACCTCTGGGGGAATCTAGGATGGAAAAGGACCTGGGGGTCCTAGTAGATGATAGGCTCAGCAATGGCATGCAATGCCAAGCTGCTGCTAACAAAGCAAACAGAATATTGGCATGCATTAAAAAGGGGATTGATTCCAGAGATAAAACGATAATTCTCCCACTCTACAAGACTCTGGCTTGGCCGCACCTAGAGTATGCTGTCCAGTTCTGGCCACCAGTCCTCAGGAATGATGTACTGGAAATGGAGCGAGTACAAAGAAAGGCAACAAAGCTAATAAAGGGTCTGGAGGATATTAATTATGAGGAAAGGTTGCGAGCACTGAACTTATTCTCTCTGAAGAGATGCTTGAGAAGGGATATGATTTCAATTTACAAATACCGTACTGGTGACCCCATAATAGGGATTAAACTTTTGAGCAAACTCTGCCCAAGGTAGAAGGTCTGACCAGTCATTATGATGGTCAGAAATATAGCAATGTAGGAATTGCTCCAAGGACTGGTTGGCTCGTTCTGCGCTCCATTAGACTGCGGGTGATACGCAGAGGAGAAAGCAAGCTGAATTCCCAACTGTGCACAAAAGGTTGACATGGGTATCCCATGTAAGCGAAAGATCTCCCGAGCAAAAATGGAAGCCAGTTCCTTAGATGTGGGCAACTTCTTAAGTGGAATACAATGAGACATTTTCGAGAACCGGTCAACCACCATAAGGATAACTGTGTTGCCCTGAGAGTTGGGTAACTGCACAATGAAATCCATAGACAGATGGGTCCAAGGCTTCTCTTCATTGGGTATAGGTTGTAGGAGACCTACTGGAAGGTGTCGTGGAGTCTTACTCTGAGCACACACGGAACAAGCAGCTACGAAGGCGGCTACATCAGCACATAGACTAGGCCACCAGAATTGATGAGAAATGGCCCGAAAGAGTTGACTCTTCCCAGGGTGGCCAGCAGCCTTGGGAGAATGGTAAGTCTGGAGCACGGCAGTACGGAGACTCTCAGGGACAAAGCAGAGGTCATAAGGAGGAGCATGGACCTGAGCGGCAAGAATTTTGTCACCCAAAGGGGAAGTGAGACTAGTGCGAACCGTAGCCAAAATACGATCAGGAGGAATCACAGGAACCGGAACCGATTCTATCTTGGAAGTGGAGGAAAATTGTCGTGACAAAGCGTCAGCCCTTACATTCTTAGTGCTGGGTAAGAATGAGACAATATAATTGAAACTTGACAAGAAAAGAGCCCATCGCGTCCTTCTGGGAGAGAGGCGTTTAACCTCAGACAAGAATGTGAGATTCTTATGGTCTGTAAGAATGAGAACCAGCACAGTGGTGCCTTCAAGAAGATGCCTCCATTCCTTAAGGGCTAAAATGATCGCCAACAACTCTCTGTCCCCAATCTCGTAATTGCACTCTGCAGGTGACAATTTCTTGGAAAAGTAGCCACACGGATGCATAGCTCTCTCAGAGGTAGGACGTTGAGACAGAAGGGCGCCAACTCCAGTCTCCGAAGCATTAACCTCAAGGATAAAGGGTAACGTAGGATCAGGATGTGCCAACACAGGAGCAGAAACAAAGGCAGCTTTGAGACTCTCAAAGGCCTTAACGGAGTCCGGAGACCAACTTTGTGGGTTACCATCCTTTCTGGTCATATCAGTAAGGGGTTTGACGAGTAGTTACGAATACACTACCGATAATAATTGGCAAAACCAAGAAAACGTTGCAGAGGACGTATACTCACAGGTCGAGGCCACTGTAGGACTGCTGAAAGTTTCTCTGGGTCCATTGAAAAACCAGCAGACGAAATTACATAACCCAGGAATTTAACCTGTTCACGATGGAACTTGCACTTCTCCAACTTACAATAGAGATTGTTTTCTCTCAGCTTCCGAAGCACATGACAGACATCTGTGTGGTGGCTCTCTAGGGACTTGGAAAATATGAGGATATCTTCGAGATAAACCACCACACATAGCTGCAACAAATCTCGGAGGACATTGTTGATAAATTCCTGGTAAACTGCCGGAGCGTTGCAAAGGCCAAATGGCATTTGGCAATGGCAGTATGAGGTACTCATAATGGCCTGTTCTGGTATTAAACAGTTTTCCATTCATCGCCCTCCTTAATCCTTATGAGATTTTATGCCCCTCAAATCAAGCTTTGTGAAAACCGTTGCTCCCTTGAGGCGGTAAAATAACTCCGTAATCAATGGAATTGGATAAGCATTCTTAATCGTGAGACAATTGAAACCCTATAATCAATACAAGGTCTCAGTTCACCACTCTTCTTCTTCACAAAGAAGAAATCAGCACCAGCAGATGAAACCTCGAGAAAGTGCATCTGCAACATACTCCTCCATGGCCCTATCCTCCGAGACCGACAAAGGGTAAACCCAGCCACAAGGGTGTATGGCACCAGGTTGAAGGTCAATTGCGCAATCATACGACCAGTATGGAGGCAAACTACCGGCTCGTACTCTGTTTGATGAACATGAGGCACTTGGCAGCAGAAGCGGAGCATGCGGGAACGTCAAATACCCTTTTAAAAGAAGCCGCAAACTCTGGGTAACTCAGGACAATGGGTTTTTGCACCTCCCATAGAGTGTTTGCCCAGGCCAAGGCTCTCTCAGAAAGCAAAGATATCACGAAACCTACTTTGGTTCTGTCCGTGGGAAATGCCTAGGGCAGCATCTCAAAGTATATCTCAACCTGGTTGAGAAACCCTCTGCATTGGACTGGATCGCCCCCAAATCGCTGGGGAAGCGGAGTGGAACCAGACATACCGCTTTTAGAGGTAATACTAGAGGCGGGTGCCTGCACAGAGACTGGAGCAGCAGCAGGGACGGCCTGCAACACAGGTTGTGCCGGAGCAGCCACAGTGGGAGATTCCAGGTGAGCCGCGTGACTCAGGAGTGTTTGTGCAAACTGATCCATGCGGTGATCCTGCTCATCCAATCTGGAAAAAAAAATTACAAACAAGTGGATTGACTGCATCTTCTGAATTCATGGCTTTTGCCTACTGTCAGAAACCATGAATCAGACCGAGACAAAAGTACAGTTAAATCACACTGGTTTAATAATAAAAGTAAATAGAACAAACGTAGTCAAAACATAGCCAAATTTCGGTAACCGGAACGGATAGTCAGACAAGCCAGAAAGTTAGGAAGCCACGAATCAGCGTAGAGGAACAGCATGCAGGATCTGGAGCCAGAAGGAACGTCAGCCAAGCAAGTCTTTAACAGAAACGCAGGAAAAAGTCTCTGTGATGTTGACCAGGCAAAGGCAGAGATCATCTTCCGATCACAGTAGTAGTTGTGTCCTGATGTTAGGGGTGATTCAGTGACTTCGATACTTTGGTCACCATCCTGGAAGTCCCATGTAGATCAGGAGGCCTGACTTCCCCTGTCCTCCTTGCTGTAGGCTGGAGGCCAGAGGCAGCCAGGCAACAAGGAATTTCAGAAGTAGGTCAGCACAGGCAGCTTCTGTATAGAAGACCTCTACTCTGTACAGTTGACCTAACCAACCTCAAGCCTTGTAGGAGGCACTCTAGAGTTCTGCTCTTACCTATACCGGTTCCCAGACTACAGACGGAGCCCTCAGAAAACCTGGTGTGGGACACAACTGGAGCTCCCTTCCACCTCCTCCAATTCTGTGCCTAAAGGACTAAGAGACAGGCCTGAAGACTGGCATTGGGGGAAGGGGGAGGCTTCACCTTGTGTTGGTTACGACTTCCAAAAATATCACCATTTGAGCATTTGAGGGGTCTGGATGAGTGGTGGAGCACAGTTCCAGATGAGGAAATTGGAAGGTGGAAAGACTTACCTTTAGTCTTGAACGATGCAAATAGGTGAGTAATGAAGGCCATGATGCCACCGACTTGCATTACGGCGCACTCTATAAGGGCATAGACAGGCTCGTCCTTTAGTAGGCTTTTTTTGACCAGCTTCACCACCATCCCTGTTGAATGGTGGGATGGGAGGCCAACATCACCTTCCTGAAGGTCCCCTGTCCAAGCACTTTATGGAAGGTGAAGCTTTCCATTGATAGTTCACGTGGCTGGTTATTGGAAACCGAACCGCTTGAAGATGGTTTGTTTAATATTGGAGCGTCGTCTGATCTGTGTGAAGGCAGTCCCGCTATAAGTCGCTGATAGCTGCCACTAAAAAATAAATAAAATATTTGTAGACGCTATAACGTTTGCGCAAACCAATCAATATACGCTTATTGGGATTTTTTTTACCAAAAATAAGTAGCAGAATACATATTGGCCTAAATTGATGAAGAATTTTTTTTTTTTTACTTTTTCTTATTGGATATGTTTTGTAGCAGAAAGAAAAATTTTTTTTTTTTTTTTCAAAAACTTTGGTATTTTTTGTTTATACCGCAAAAAATAAAAACCACAGGTGTGATCAAATACCACCAAAAGAAAGTTCTATTTGTGTGGAAAAAGGACATCGATTTGATTTGGGTACAGTGTCGCACGACCACGCAATTGTCAGTTAAAATAATGCAGTGCCAATTGCAAAAAATGGCCTGGTCATGAAGGGGGGTAAACCTTCCGGAGGGCAAGTGGTTAATAGACAGACCCGCTTTCAGGGCTGCCCCCCCCCCCCTCCAAAAAAATTCAGCTGCTGTAATCACTCTGCTTGTCACAATGTGCTGTCACTAGATATACTTTGGTTTTTTATGTTTAAGCTACTTTTGCAAAATGCTTTGTCAGTGTTGCCCATTCATTTAATCCCTTCTATTTATGCACTGTCATTTTTAGAGTACATACAGTGCCTTGCAAAAGTATAGATGCAGACAGATAAGTCTCTATTAGCTGGCCACATCTTACCACTGGGATTTTTGCCCATTCCTCCTTGAAAAAACTGCTCCAGCTCCTTCAAGTTGGATGGTTTGCGCTTGTGAGCAGCAATCTTAAAATCTGACCACAGATTTTCTATTGGATTGAGGTCTGGGCTTTGACTAGGCCATTCAAACACATTTACATGTTTCCCCTTAAACCACTCAAGTGTTGCTTTAGCAGTGTGTTTGGGGTCATTGTCCTGCTGGAAGGTGAACTTCCATCCTAGTCTCAAATCACACACAGAGTGGTACAAATTTTGCTCAAGAATATACCTGTATTTAGCACCATCCATCTTTACCTCAACTCTGACCAGTTTCCCAGTCCTAACTGCTGAAAAACATCCCCACAGCATAATGCTGCCATCACCATGTTTCACTGTGGGGATGGTGTTCTTTGGGTGATGTGATGTGTTGGTTTTGCACCAGACATAGCGTTTTCTTTGATGGCCAAAAAGTTCAATTTCAAATTCAAGTTCAATGCCTTTTCGCAAACTCAGAACGTGCCATTTTGTTTTTTTGCTGAAAGTAATGGCTTTCTTCTGGCCACTCTGCCATAAAGCCCAACTCTATAGAGCACACGGCTTATTGTCGTCCTATGTAGAGATACTCCAGTCTCTGCTGTGGAACTCTGCAGCTCCTCCAGGGTTACCTTAGGTCTCTGTGCTGCCTCTCTGATTAATGCCCTTCGTGCCCGGTCCATGGGTTTTGGTGTGCGGCCGTCTCTTGGCAGGTTTGCTGTTGTACCATGTTCTTTCCATTTGGTTATGACAGATTTGATGGTGCTCCTAGGGATCATCAAAGATTTGGATATTTTTTTTAAAACCTAACCCTGACTTGTACTTCTCAACAACATTGTCCCTTACTTGTTTGGAGAGTTCCTTGGTCTTGCAGCCCTTGGGGCCTTTCAAAAAGGTGCGTGTGTATATGTAATGACAGATCATGTGACACTAATGCTGGCCATACACTATACAGAAAATCGGCCGAACCCATTTTCGAAAAACGAACGCTCGACCGTGACCGCAAGCGATCGTGCCATCATATAATGACCGATAAATTGTTCAGTGGACATGAATAAATAATTTTTTGTTCGTTTTTTTACATATACCTAGTGCAGAAAGTTCGGACGGGAAACACATTAACCTTGCAATTTATCGTACGTTCGGCAGAAATTTACCAAACTTCCCGTTCGTTTTTTTACCACAAAAACGTCACAAACGATTATCGATTTGTGCCCATTAACTTGCCGAAAAACGAACGAAGTGTCTATACGAACGATTTTTCGGCCGATTTTTCGTATAGTGTATGGCCAGCATTAGATTGCTCACAGGTGGACAGCATTTCACTAATTATGTAACTTCTGAAGGTAATTGGTTGCACCGGAGCTTTTTATGGGCTTCATAACAAAGGGGGTGAATACATACGCACATGCCAATTATCAGTTTTTATTTCTGAAAAATAGTTTATGTATATATTTTTCTAAGTTTACTTCACCAACTTAGACTATTGTGTTCTGACCCATCACATATAATTCAGATTAAAAAAACATTGAACTAAAGGCTGTAATGTAACAGAATATGTAAAAAGCCAAGGGGGGTGAATACTTTTGCAAGGCACTGTATGAACCTTTATTGTCTCAGTATCTTAGACATGTAACCGCACTAATACACTCTGTAAGTTTCCCTGTTGTCCATGTCCACCCATAGAGCCAATTACCCTCTCTTTATCTCCTCCCCCAGGCCTTATATAAGCAGGTTTTACATACAGGGGCATAGGTCTGAGGAAGGAGCGAACTGCGCATGCTCCGAAATGTGTTACCACCCCTACCTGATGTCTCTTCCGGTTCTGTGCGTTCCAGCATGGTCCCGAAGCCAGATGGCCATCTTGCTACCTTGAGACCATATCCCAAAAGTGCTCTATTGGATTGAGATCTGGTGACTGTGGAGGCCATTGGAGTACAGTGACCTCATTGTCATGTTCAAGAAACCAGTCTGAGATGATTTGAGCTTTGTGACATGGTGCATTATCCTTCCTGGAAGTAGCCATCAGAAGATGGGTACACTGTAGTCATAAAGGGATGGACATGGTCAGCAACAATACTCAGGTAGGCTGTGGTGTTTAAACAATGCTCAGTTGGTACTAAGGGGCCCAAAGTGTGCCAAGAAAATCTCTCCCACACCATTACACCACCACCAGCCTGAACCATTAATACAAGGCAGGAAGGATCCATGCTTTCATGTAGGTTACGCCAAATTCTGACCCTACCATATGAATGTCGCAGCTAAAATCAAGACTCATCAGACCAGGCAACGTTTTTCTAATCTTCCACTGTCTAATTTTGGTGAGCCTGTGCGAATCGGATGCAGGATAACAGAATGCAGGTTAGCATGGGAACAGACGGCACTGGAGCAGAGCACTGACTCGGTTTAAATAGCCTGTTTGGTGCCATGAACTGTCACAGATGTGCACACTTACGGGCATGAGCATGTGCATGTTTTCTAATTGCATGTGAAAGGCATGTGTGTGGGAGCTGCCGGTCACAGCACACGGCTCTGAAGAAATAGTGGTCGTTCCTTCAGAGCGCATGCGCAGATGAGATAATCGGCGGGGTATACAGTGAATATCTCCTAAACGGTGCAACTTTAGGAGATATTTACAGTACCTATAGGGAAGCCTTATGTAACAAAGTCCCGGGCCCCTTGAGGCCTAATGGTTACCTCCAGAGTTAGGGACAGCTAACATGCTTCTGTGGGTTACAAGGCATGTGGGTGTAATGCAAGATGAAAGGGTGGGCGTCAGACACTTTTTGGAATGCAAAGAGATTTACTGTCCCTTAAACAGAACTGTGGGAGAGAGGATTAGGGCCAAGACACCCTTAGGTAGATGCAAAGATAATTGGCAGACTCTGAGACTTCTATAGGTAGACAGCTATACAGTTGAAGGCCTCCAGCCGGACACCACTTCTGTATAGGCAGGACCGCTGTCTCCTATGTCAACAATCTTGCAGCAGTTACTAACGGTAATTGTCTTTAACTGTAACACGAACAGTTCTCAGCTTATCCCACAATTACTCACTGTGGGTCTTCACTCTACGAGCTCCCAGTCTCTCTCACTAGACTTCAGATCCAATAGCCACTGGGTCCCCTGAGCTCTTCTACTGTTAGCACTCAGTATTTTCCTCAAGTGTCACCCCGCTTCACTGCTGGCTTGGCACTCACAGATACTCTTCAAGCGTCACTCCTGCTAACATGCTAGATCCCTGGCCTGGCGCTCATTGATGCTCCACAAGCGTCACCTTGGCTGTCCCACTGGGTCCCTGACTCAGCACTTGCTGAAGTTTTCCTACTTCTTCACCACCCCGGCTGGTGAGAAATCTGCTCTGGTACTGGCCTCACCTTACTCACAGTGGTCTCCGGTAACAAGGCGGATGGACCCTTAGTGGCGACAGCTTCCCCTCTACCTCCGACCACAACTGGTTCCCCAGCCGGCGGAACCGTTACTTCTGGTTGGACTACAAGCCCGCAGTCCCAACCCTACGCTGCTTTTCCTGCTTCTGGATAGGCCCTCAGACAGCCTAGCAGCCAGATGTCCCCAGGATAGGCCTTAGATTTCTGGCCTAGCAGCCTGGGGCAATACAATACACGTCTACCCAGACAGCCGTCCAGGTGGCACAGAACCCCCGATCACCTGACTCCACCCAAATAAATAGGCTCTCCCAGCAGGCCAAGGGACCTATGAAAATCCCTGCCCATTGGCTGAGACACCCCATTCATTCCTAATCTGTCTTTGCTATGCCCTTGTCTTATCTAATGTCACCAGCTACAAAGCCACCTAGTGACAGAAGGGAAAAATGCAGCAATTCCAGAATTAGGGGGAAATCAATTGATCTCCTAACAATTGGCCAAGGCAACTATCGCCTGGCAACTAAATTTGATAGCAGCTCTGCCTGAACATTAGGGTGCTACGCTTATTATAGACTTACCTATAGCTACAACAAAACAAGGGGAGTTTACTTCCTCTATAAGTTGTGTGTTCCCATAATACATAAATGTAAATCAGTGCTAAAAAAAATGTCAAGAAAATATAGTTACATAGTAAGTTACATAGTTAGTAAGGTTGAATAAAGACACCAGTCCATCCAGTTCAACCTGAGTGAGTGTGGGTGCATGTCTACAATCATCCGTATTTTTATTTAAGTTACCCATATAGCACCACCAATTCATGCAGCACTCCGCACATACATTGTACACCCACATTGGTCCCTACCCTCAAGGAGCCCACAATCCAAGGTCCCCAACTCACCTTCATATACTAGGGCCAGATTTGAACAGAAGCCAATTAACCTACCAGCATGTCTTTGGAGTGTGGGAGGAAACCAGAGTACTCGGAGGAAACCCACGCAGGCACAGGGAGAACATGCAAACTCCAGGCAGGTAGTGTCATGGTTGGGATTTGAACCAGCGACCCTTTTTACTGCTAGGTGAGAGTGCTAACCACTACACCACTGTGATGCCTATCATGTTTGCTTTTACTCCATGAAGTGTCATTAAGGGATCCTTATTTTCTATACCCCCATAACATTCTTCTAATGTTTGAAAAGCTTGAGAAATAAAAAGACTGACAATAAAAAAACAAAACTTTTTTTTCCCCAGTGGTGATAGTGAGAATTGTAATTTCATGTCATGCAGCAGTACCAGTATTCAACAATAGGTGGTGCTACAGGTGAATGCAGGTTTCTGTCCCCAGGAAAGGTCATTTAGGGAGGAATTCCCATATTCATAGTAAAGTATACCGATAACCATATTCACTGGTGACATTTATTTAGGGGGTCTTTAAAATCATAGACATCATTACAGTTTGAGCAGTTTGGTGTCAAGGCCATATTACATAATAGCACATAATAGCTATTCCTCTGTGCATAGGTAATAGGTACTTTTTAATGCAAACATTACAAATCTATTTTTATTTAGAAGCCACTGATTGATCAAAGGCATCACACAGCATTTTCCTACCCTGGTGTGTGCTAAACTGTTCACCACATTGTAAATGATTAACCTACTGCTTCAAATTGAAAGCCTTGAACATGAGTGGGAGGATTACATGTGCAGGCTGCTGATAACCATAGACTGCGCCTTCCAAATCTGTATAATGTAGATAGAGCCTGCAAACATTTCTGGCATAGCCAACCTGTGATTATAACTTGTAGTTCAGCCATTAGTGATTAGACACAAGGTATGTGTAACTATGTAAATGCAGGATAAAAATGTTTAGGTGCCAAGATACATTTTAATCTGATCATTTAATAATCATATCTATGTAAAACAAACTGAATTACATAGGGCCAATTTTTCAACCTCTGAAATTGGGTAAATTGCACCATCTGCAAAGATCAAGCCATGACGCATAGCTCCCAACTGTCCCTGATTTCGAGGGACTGTCCCTGATTTGGAACGAAGTCCCTCTTTTCTCCTCATTTGTCCCTCATTTTGGTCTAATCTATATAGTTAAATATAAAATGCACATTTCTTTCCAAATGTGTTTCCCAGTGCTAAACCTTTCATCCAAATTCTAAATTGCTGCATTTATAAATTTCAAAAACCAATATAAAGGAATAGTAGTGGTAAAAAAAAAAAAAAAGCACTTAAAGGTTTTACTAATATTTTTTTTTGCATCACTCTCTTTTAAGTGGGCGTAGCAGGGGGTGTGCATACTTTTGCAAATAGGTATCCCTTGTTCCCATCTCAAAAAGTTGTGAGGCATGCATGACGGTCCATGTAGGGGGCTTGTTCACACTATAGCATGCATGTTATTGCTTGCCTAAGGCTCCTTTCACACTTATACGACTTCAAAGTCGCACGATTTTACCGCGATTTCGCGGCCGCGATTTGGGAGCAGTACTACTTTGCCACGTTTTTGGCATTAACAAATGAAAACATACAGTAGTTGGTATGAATCATAAGGGCGAACTCCACGCCAAGTTTTAAATTAAAAAACTGGCGTGGGTTCCCCCCCCAGGGGCATACCAGGCCCTTAGGTCTGGTATGGATTGTAAGGGGAACCCCCTACGCCGAAAAACCGGCGTGGGGGTCCCCCCAAAATCCATACCAGACCCTTATCCGAGCACGCAGCCCGGCCGGCCAGGAATGGGGGTGGGGACGAGCTAGCGGCCCCCCCTCTCCTGGACCGTGCCAGGCCGCATGCCCTCAACATGGGGGGTAGGTGCTTTACGGCATGGGGGGCACCCTGCCGGCCCCCCCACCCCAAAGCACCTTGTCCCCATGTTGATGAGGACAAGGGCCTCTTCCCGACAACCCATGCCGTCACAGTCCCATGGCATGCTGGGACTGTGACGTTTTAGGAGGCGTGGTCACCGGGCGATGACCACGCCCCCTTATGACGGCACAGTCCCAGCATGCCCCGGGACAGTGACCTCATAGGGGGGCGGAGTCACCGCCTATAAAAGTCTGTTGCGGAGCGTTCAGAGACCATTCCAGCTGTAGAGAGCGTCGTGTCAACATCTCTGGAAGAAAAGAAGAAGGCAGAAGGCAGAAGTCCGGACCACCGCTAGCAATTGAGCTGCAGAAGATAGCGGAGGAGCCGGCAGAAGATGCAGACACCGGGAGGAGACGGCGGAGAGACCCCCGAAGTCGGAAGAGGACCCCCGAAGTCGGAAGAAGATCCCGGAGCTGCCTAATAAATTATTTTAAAAACCTGTGTACTGTGTTTTTTATTGTCTTTTTTCTCTAGGTGAATGGGTAAGGGTACCATGTACCCCATACTCATTCACATAGGGTGGGGGGCCGGGATCTGGGGGCTCCCTTATTAAAGGGGGCTCCCGGATTCCGATAAGCCCCCCACCCGCAGACCCCGACAACCAACGGCCAGGGTTGTCGGGAAGAGGCCCTTGTCCTCATCAACATGGGGACAAGGTGCTTTGGGGTGGGGGGGCCGGCAGGGTGCCCCCCATGCCCTAAAGCACCCACCCCCCCATGTTGAGGGCATGCGGCCTGGTACGGTCCAGGAGGGGGGGGGGCGCTCGCTCGTCCCCACCTCCATTCCTGACCGGCCGGGCTGCATGCTCGGATAAGGGTCTGGTATGGATTTTGGGGGGGGACCCCACGCCGATTTTTCGGCGTAGGGGGTTCCTCTTAGATCCATACCAGACCTAAGGGCCTGGTATGCCCCTGGGGGGGGAACCCACGCCGTTTTTTTCATTTAAAACTTGGCGTGGAGTTCCCCCTCTGGATTCATACCAGACAGCTGTCAGCACTGCCTGTCGCTCATCGGGAAAGGAAAAAAAAGTTTTCCTTTCCCGATCAGGGAGCCAGGCTTGTGCTTACAAAGTCGTGTCTATATATTTTTCAGGCACGACTTGCATGCTACTTCAGGGTTTAACATTGAGGTCTATGGAGTACAACTCGCATAGAAGTTGGACCAAAGTAGTGCAGGGACTACTTTCAAGTCGGCACAACTTAAAGTCGTGCCAATATGAATGGTAGTCATTGAAAATCATGGAGAATGACTTGTCATACGATTTTGCAGTACAAAATCGTGGGACAAGTCGTATAAGTGTGAAAGGGGCCTAATGCTGTGCAATAAGTTGTTGACAAATTTCTTTGCTCTTGCGTTGGAACTGCATTTGGCAGTACACTTTGCACTACAAGTACACTTGAAAGTCCACTTAGAAGTGCAGTCACTTCAGATCTGAGGGGAACATCTGAAATCAGGGGAAGCGCTGCTGATTTTATCATCCAATCATGTACAAGCAAAAATGCTGTTTTTTATTTTCCTTGCATGTTCCCCTCAGATCTACAGCGACTGCATTTCCAAGTCCACTTGTAGTGCAAAATAGATTTGCCTTTAGTAAATGACCCCCCCCCCCCCCAATTCTACAAGCAAGTCTGTGCTGGAGGTAGAAGAGGAGAAGCGTATATACTGGATGTATATAGTTGAGTCCCTGAAGAGTTTATTAAATTCATAAAATTCATAAATTCAAAATTCATGTGCCTGGCTGTGCCGGGTGGGAGATTCCCATATTCACCAACGGAGGTGGCGCTACGCTTGCACCAGAGTTTGGCTTTACCACTACACAGAAACAGCTGGAACGGCAGAATGAATACTAATCTAATGTAATATAGTTTTTATTAAATTAAACTGCAGTTTCCAGTTATAAATCAGAGTGCATTTAAACCATATAAATCATGCTAACACAATAACCTGAGCATTATCAGGACATCAATCAATTTTAATGTAATCAGAGAGAGTCCTCATCTAGTGAGCTCTTACTGTCCTTATAATTCAGGAAAGGGCAGAAGGTAGAGGTTTAAAAGGTAGTTCTCATACTGGATAATTACCTTGCAAATCATACTAAGGGAAAAGTCCACAAAAAAAAGACATTATCCACTTCAGCCCCGGAAGATTTTACCCCCTTCCTGACCAGAGCACTTTTTACAATTTGGCACTGCGTCGATTTAACTGACAATTGCACGGTCATGCAATGCTGTACCCAAACTGTCCAGTACAGCCCAAAGCTAGGAATAACCTGAGTTTGGTCTGAACTCGGCCAAACCCAGTTCAACAGAACCCCTTGGAAGCTATCCTATAATCACATTCTTGCTGACCCATTTAGCAGCACCTGGGGCATTCCTTGCCTTGCAGCTGCACACTTTGGGCCCTTTCACATGGGTTATCAGATCAGGTCCACCTGTCAGTTTTTCAGGCGGACCTGATCGGACCCTCCATTCAACTCTATGGAGCAGTGGATTTCAGTGGACACATGTTCACTGACATCCGCAGTTATCCGAACCAATCCTGCCTGCAAAATCCAGACAGATGGAGGTCCTATTTTCCATCCGTCTCTCGGATCGGATATGATCGGATGAAAACGGACAGGTGTTCCGTTTTCATCTAATGCCCCCATAGAGGAGAATTTTGAAAATTCTGAGTGCTCTAGTTTTAGTAAGTCTCCCCCAGAGTCCCCTTTCACACGGGCGCCTCCGTTTTGTGGGATCTGCTTGCTCAGCGGGCAATCGCTTCGCTGATCTCTGCTTAGCAGGCAGATGACAGGTAGGAACAACGATAGTAGGAACAACGATATGTCTCCTCCCCCAGTCAGTCCTATCCCCATACAGTTAGAACACACTGAGGGAACACACATTTAACCCCTTGATCACCCCCTAGTGTTAACCCCTTCCCTACCAGTGACATTTACACAGTAATCAGTGCATATTTATAACACTGATCGCTGTATATATGTCAATGGTCCCAAAAATGTGTCAAGTATCCGATCTCTCCGTCGCAATGTTGCAGTACCGCTAAAAATCGCAGATCACCGGCATTACTAGTAAAAAAAAGAAAATAATAAAAATGCCATAAATCTTTCCAATAGTTTGTAAACTCTATAACTTTTGCACATACCAATCAATATACGCTTTTTGCGATTTTTTTATTTTTTTTTTTACCAAAAATATGTAGAAGAATATATATTGGCCTAAACTGATGAAGAGATTAGTTTTTTTTTTAAAAAAATGGGGGATATTTATTTTACCAAAAAGAAAAAATATTGTTTTTTTTTTCTTAATTGTCGCTCTTTTTTCTTTTATAGCGCCAACAATTAAAACCGCAGAGGTGATCAAATACCACCAAAAGGAAGCTCTATTTGTGGAAAAAAAGGACGCACATTTTGTTTGGGTACAGCATTGCATGGCCGCGCAATTGTCAGTTAAATCGACGCAGTGCCAAATTGTAAAAAGTGCTCTGGTCAGGAAGGGGGTAAAATCTTCCGAGGCTGAAGTGGATAATGTCTTTTTTTTTTTTTTTGTGGACTTTTCCCTTAGTATGATTTGCAAGGTAATTATCCAGTATGAGAACTACCTTTTAAACCTCTACCTTCTGCCCTTTCCTGAATTATAAGGACAGTAAGAGCTCACTAGATGAGGACTCTCTCTGATTTCATTAAAATTGATTGATGTCCTGATAATGCTCAGGTTATTGTGTTAGCATGATTTATATGGTTTAAATGCACTCTGATTTATAACTGGAAACTGCAGTTTAATTTAATAAAAACTATATTACATTAGATTAGTATTCATTCTGCCGATCCAGCTGTTTCTGTGTAGCGGTAAAGCCAAACTCTGGTGCAAGCGTAGCGCTACCTCCGTTGGTGAATATGGGAATCTCCCACCCGGCACAGCCAGGCACATGAATTTTGAATTTCTGAATTTAATAAACTCTTCAGGGACTCAACTATATACATCCAGTATATACGCTTCTCCTCTTCTACCTCTAGCACAGACTTGCTTGTAGAATTGGGGGGGGGGGGTCATTTACTAAAGGCAAATCTATTTTGCACTACAAGTGGATCTATGAGGAACATGCAAGGAAAATAAAAAACAGCATTTTTGCTTGTACATGATTGGATGATAAAATCAGCAGCGCTTCCCCTGATTTCAGATCTTCCCCTCAGATCTGAAGCGACTGCACTTCCAAGTGGACTTTCAAGTGCACTTGTAGTGCAAAGTGGATTTGCCTTTAGTAAATCTACTCCTATATCTCCCAGGACCAGCTAACACTGACAGGATGGTCTGACAAAAGCGTAATCAGACCATAGCAAATGCCCTTTGCAGGAAAGGACCATGGGCCCCTTTAGTAGTGTAGCAAAAGTACAGGTCTTTGGTGCTAGCTGTCCTCTCCTGTGGCTACTTCTCCCAGTAACACCTCCTCAGGCACTGCCAGCCGGTCTGACTGCAGCTGTCCCTTTCACTAGCCCTCCTGGCTACTTCTCCACAGTCTTCCCAGACTGACTCTGCATCCATCCCAGACTGCTTGCACCCGGTCCCTTCAGGCATGCCTCTCAGTCCTCTGACTGCAAAACTCACCAGCCCTCCTGGCTGCCTATCTCCCTGGAGATTTGCCCGACAGTGTTCTCCTGCTGTCTTCTCCTTACTCCCATGCTTCCAGGTCAGGATCCCTCTGTGTGTCATGAAGAGGGGTCCCTCCCACACCTGACCCCAGGCCTGAGTTCACCCCCCCAGACTGGGGGCTACTCTCAAAGGCCTCTGACAGCCTAACACTCCATCTCCATCTTCCACCCGAACTCCACTGCCACAGCTGGGCTGACCCTGAGTATTTGAGGAGGCCTACCCCCTGCCAACCCTTCTGTTAGGGATTGGTCAGGGCCCTTCAGAATACTCCAGCCAGCTCCTCCTCGACCCCTCCCAACTGCTTCTGGAATCTTCTCCAAGTTTCCAGCAACCAGGGAGGGGTCACCAGAGATGCTGCTGCTGAGTCATCCAGCCTACCTGAGTCACTCAAACCCTGATCCAGAAAAACATACAGGCTTGGCTGCCAGCCAAACCTGACTTTACCTACACTATCAAAAATCCTATCCTTAGCAAGGATTATGTGCTCCTGTATGTCTAGGGGACAGGAAAATCATTTTTACTAAAATGATCCCCCACTTCTCTGGTAGATGACCCTCCCCAAGCTCCCTTCGACTGCCTTGATGATGTCAGAGGGCATCCGACTGCCATAACATAGAGGGGAAGAGCCAGCATGAAATTCCCTAAACATAATTCAGCATAATGAGCTTTTAACCCTTGAAGTAGGACTTTTGAGTGAAAAAACATGTGGGCAGGGCCATCTTTGCCCTGCACATGGGGGTACGTTTCACACAGAGTACGCTTATCAATGCCCACACCTAGGCGGGGACTGCGGTCATGTGAAAAGTGTAACAGTAAGGCAGCTCCCCAACTTAGAAATGAGCCTTCACTGTGCACAGTAAAAGTACAGAATTCCTCTGACAAAGTACCATCCCATGTCACTACACACTGTAACTTTGGAAGATGTTGCATTAGGAGGGATGTGCTGAGCCTGCACCCACTCCACAAGTACCAGATGTACCTGTGGTACCTCCCTTCCAGTAACATTCCTGTACCTCGTGATCAGGCCATGGATCTCTGTAACGTGGGTTCAGTTCCGATTGCTATTGGAAACCGACCCCTAGGAAGGAAGCCAGACATCGACCCCCTGACTAGCGGAGGACCTGTCACCCAGGGCCGTTTTTAAGGCAGGGCAAAAGGGGCAGCTGCCCTGGGCCCTGTCATTGTTGTGGGGCCCCAAAGCAGCTGCCTACAATGCTGGTTTAAATTCCCTCGTCCCTTGAGGTTTTAGTCCCGTGCTGTGTCTCGATATCTCAGTGTGAAGTGCTGCTACTAATGCTGCCCAGCTCTGCCCTATTGTTGTGTACAGATGACTCACCTGCAGCCCCTGTGTTTACATGTAAAATACCGGCATTCATATGTAAATAGCGGTGGCCAGCGGCATTGATATGTATATCATGCCCCCCTGAGGTCATATCCACAGTAATCTCTAGCAACCACCCAACAAGCAGGAATCATGTGCTGTAACCTCTAGCAACTAATCAGTGAGCCGTAATGTGTGCTGTAACCTCTAGCAACCAGTCAGTGAACGGTAATGATACACTGTAACCTCTGGCAACCAATCGCAATAGCTGCCTGATCTGATTCAGTAAACTGATTTAGAGTCTAGCTGCTATTTATTGTATGTCTCAGAGCAGGTGGAGAGCAAAACTGCATGGGGGGGGCCCAAGAAAAGTTTTGCCCAGGGTCCAATCAATATTAAAGACGGCCCTGCTGTCACCTATACCTAATGACTGGTTGCTTGGTGTTTTGAACTCGTGCTTGGTTACTCTTAGCAACTACCCCTCTGTGCTTTAGAGACCCTGGTTCTTTTGATATGCCAAAACCAACATGCACCCCTTTAATAACTTCAGACCAGGCTTAGGACAGTTGATGCAACTTTACTTAAATGACTTTACCTACTTTACTTACTAAAGCATTACAGTCTAATATGAACAGAGTCCAATTCTTCATCCCAACTACATAGTTGCCAACATTGTAAAAAAATGTAAAGGGACACTTTTTTGCCTGTAGGCTGAGTCTTATAATTAGGGGACAGGGCATTCGTTTGTAGGCGTGGCATTGTGGGAAAAGAAACATGTGGCGCGGCGAAGAATGGGCATGGTTTCAGCTAATATTGGGCATGGCTTAAAGGGGCATGGCTCAAAGGGGTGTGGTTAGAGTCTGAGATGAACAAGGGATGGAGGGAAGGACAGCAGGCCCAGATCCTACACTACAATAGAAATATGTGTATTCCAGAAAGTTTAACAATCAGCAGATAAAGATACTCCAAACACCTGGTGTTAGTGTCAGAAATCATGAAATCAGGCCGAGACAGAAGTACAGTTAAATCACACTTGTTTAATAATAAAAGTGAAAAGAACAAACGTAGTCAAAACATAGCCAAAATTCAGTAACCAGAACGGATAGTCAGGCAAGCCAGAAGTCAGGGATCAATGTAGTGGAACAGCAAGCAGGATCTTGAGCCAGAAGGGATGTCAGCAAAGCAAGTCTTGAACAGGATCGCAGGAGATAGTTTCTGTGATGTGACCAAGGCGAAGGCAGAGCTCCTCTGGACTAGACGGCTTAAGTAGGCAGGACTGACGAGCAGGATATCATCAACAGCTGAGTAACTTTGGAGAGATAGGAGCTGGCAATTAGCCGACAGCTGAGAAGCCAGCTCAGAGAAGGAAGGGCTGAGCACAGCCCTGACAGTTAGCACTTCAATCATCCCAGCACCATGGTTGGTATGGAGTCAGGATGATTAAAGCGCATTATTTCTATTATTACATTGTAATATAAAATGAAATCATTCAACTCACCATAATGCAGAATCAGTGGGAGCCCTGAGCGTGTCACCTGTCACGTTGCCTGCCACCAGATGCTATCAGGTGCCACCAGCGGAGTTAGTCCTTACATCAGGTGCCCCCCAGCAGAGTCCATCCTTACATCAGGTGTCCCCAGCAGAGTCCCTCCTTACATCAGGTGCCCCAGCGGAGTCCCTCCTTACATCAGGCGCCCCCAGCGGAATCCCTCCTTACATCAGGTTCCCCCAGCGGAATCCCTCCTTACATCAGGTGCCCCCAGCAGAGTCCCTCCTTACATCAGGTGCCCCCAGCAGAGTCCCTCCTTACATCAGGTGCCCCCAGCTGAGCCCATCATTACATCAGGTGACCCCAGCGGAGCCCCTCCTTACATCAGTGTCCCCAGCAGCGGAGCCCGTCCTTACATCAGTGTCCCCAGCAGCGGAGCCCTGCTTACATCTGTGTACCTGGCAGCGGAGCCCTCCTCACATCAATGTCCCCAGCAGTTGAGCTGGCCTCCTTACATCTGTGTCCCTGGCAGCAGAGGCCTCCTTCATGCGTCTGTCCCCATCATCAGCTACACAGTTCCCGGCTTTCTCATGTGCTCAGTGGAGAGGGGAGGGGCCTCTAAGCCATGCAACCAATCAGCTTCAGTGTACAAGAGAATTGTCTACTTATACACTGAAGTGAGAAGCCGATTGTCTGCCCCTCCCCTCTCCACTAAACACATGAGGATTAGTCCACATGGCGGCCATCTTTTTGTAGCCCGCCGGCCGTTTTTGCCTAAAACATTCCCGATTTTCCCAGAACAAAGGCAAAATCCAATTTATCCAAAAGCCCCAAAATTTATTCAGGACGAGCTCCGATCAGGATGAGGGTCCCAAATCGGGATTGTCCTGGGAAAATTGGGACTGTTGGCATGTATGCAACTATAGCTGTGTGGCTGCCCAGACATACCTCTGCAAGGTGGTAGTCCATCCTGGTGTTTTCCATGACTTGGATGATCTCTGGAATCCCAATGCCTCCAACGGACTACAAGGTGCAGCAGGCCCAAGACCATGAGTCAAGACTGCAGTGGCGGTGCATCCATAAGGACGCACAGGCGCCGCCCCCTCTCTCCTGCCACCCCCTCTATCGCAAATAGATAGATTCATGCATTGCATGAATCTATGGCTACTGCTGCCACCCTCTATTCAGGCGCCTGACCCCTTTTCGGATGCGGGGCGCCTGAATTACAGTGGTGGGGGTGTTTTTGAAGCACCCGATTAGAGCCATAGGCTCTAATAGGCGTCAAAAAAAGTGACTGCTGGGCGCTCGCAGGTCACTCAGCTGTGTTAGAAAAGTGAATGAATATTCGCTTTCCTAACACTAAACCGCCTCTCTGCCAATCAGGTGCTCGGGTCTGTTACCTGTCACCTGATTGGCTGAAATGACAAGCGCCGCTATTGGACGCCTATCAGGAGGAGAGGACAGGAGATAAGGATGGCAGGAGACGCACGAAGGACTCCACTGGTCGCTGTCACCCGCTGCCTCACCAAGACCGGGTAAGTGCCGGGCAGATGGCGAGCGAGCAGGGGGGTCACACTGAGGGCATTCAAGGGCACACTGGCAGCATTTAATGGGCACACTGGCAGCATTTGATGGGCACACTGGCAGCATTTGATGGCACAGTGGCAGCGTTTGATGGGCACAGTGGCAGCATTTGCATGCACAGTGGCAGCGTTTGATGGGCACAGTGGCAGCGTTTAATGGGCACATTGGCAGCGTTTGGCACAATGACTGCAATTGATGGCACAGTGGCAGCGTTTGATGGCATAGTTGCAGCGTTTAATGGGCACAGTGGCAGCGTTTGGGCACAGTGGCAGCGTTTGATGGGCACAGTGGCAGCGTTTGATGGGCACAGTGGCTGCAATTGATGGCACAGTGGCTGCAATTGATGGCACAGTGGCAGCGTTTGAGGGCACAGTGGCAGCGTTTGATGGCACAGTGGCGGCGTTTGATGGGCACAGTGGCAGCATTTGATGGGCACAGTGGCACCGTTTGATGGCACAGTGGCTGCGTTTTATGGCACAGTAGCTGCAATTGATGGCACAGTGGCAGCGTTTGATGGGCACAATGGCTGCAATTGATGGCACAGTGGCAGCATTTGAGGTAACAGTGGCAGCATTTGATGGCACAGTGGCAGCGTTTGATGGCATAGTGGCAGCATTTTATGGGCACAGTGGCAGCATTTGGGCACAGTGGCAGCGTTTGATGGGCACAGTGGCTGCAATTGATGGCACAGTGGCTGCAATTGATGGCACAGTGGCAACATTTGAGGGCACAGTGGCGGCGTTTGATGGGCACAGTGGCAGCGTTTGATGGCACAGTGGCAGTGTTTGATGGCAAGTGGCTGCGTTTTATGGCACAGTGGCTGCAATTGATGGCACAGTGGCAGCATTTGAGGGCACAGTGGCAGCGTTTGATGGCACAGTGGCGGCGTTTGATGGGCACAGTGGCAGCGTTTGATGGCACAGTGGCAGCGTTTGATGGCACAGTGGCTGCGTTTTATGGCACAGTGGCTGCAACTGATGATTTTTTTTCAAAAATTTTTTGCGCCCCCCCAAAAATTTTGAGCAGCAGCCGCCACTGGTCAAGAGCCACCCAGAGAGCCCTGGACCTCAGCCTTCCCCCTTTTTACATCACAGGTGGGCTGGCTAGGACCAAAAAGCCTGGGAACTGAGTACACATAACTTAACCCTTTGACCCAAGCCTGGGCCAGCCTCTAACTCGCCAAGGCAGACACATTGCAACCTGCCTACAAACACACTTGACCATTTTTAAACACACAGCATACCACAATACACAGTATATGCATTGCAATGCACTGTGTTGTGCTCTACCGTACAATGCATTAGGGTGCCATTCATAATAATTGGCACCACAATGCACTGCATTTAGAGCAGGTGCATTAACGTGCATTGTGGCAACATGCATTAACACATGCATTTTAGCACGCATTGCCACAACGCATGCTAAAATGGCACTAAATAGCAAAGTTTTTTACTGCATTTTGACAGCGGACCTATCCAGACCTGTGCTCGATCAAGAGGCAGCTAAATGAAAACAGACTTGCATTCATTTATATTAGGTTGCCTCCAATCCATCACGCACTCCTTTTCTATTTTTTTTGTCCGGACCTGGATGGACTTAGAGGTAATTGGATGTAAACAGATGCATGTCCTTTATATCTGCCTACCCATAGACTTACATGGAACTTCTGATCAGGTCCATCTGAATAGCCAACAGGCAGACCTGATTGGAAAGTCAGTAAGGACCCTGAGCCCTTGTTCACATTGAACACGGCTTTGAAATCGTGCAACTTCATTTGAAATCACACAATTTCAAAGCTCCATTTCAGTGCGACTTTGGGTGCGACTTGAAAGACATCTGTGCGGCTTCGTGCAGGAACTACTTTTGCGAAGCGGTGCTGTGCCGCAAAGTGGGCATCGCACTGATTGGAAAGGTGCCATTGCCAGCAATAGGCTGCGACTTGTCATGCGATTGGACCTGTCAAATCGCATAACAAATCGATTCAATGAGAACGAGGGCTGAGTCTGCTTTAGAGCTGGCTCACACCAGATGCAGTCCAGTGCGTTTTTATTCTTCAGTGCAGCGAGCAATCTGACACTAACTGATGCTGGGGAGAACTAACTAACTGCCACTGACATCACCAGTGCCATTATAAATCAGTGATCAGTGCCAATAATATGCACTGTCACTGTACTAATGACACTGGGCAGGAAGAGGTTAACTTCTAGGGTGATCAAAGGGTTAAATGTGTGCCTAAGAAGTGTTCATATGTGTGTACTGTGTGCTGCTTTTACTGGGGATCTAGTTGTTTTTATTCCCTGCTTAGCAGGGAATGAAAAAGCAATGAGATCCCCAGTCACTGAACACAGCTCTGTGTTGTTTACACTTACAGAGCTGTCTTTTATCGAAGATCAGATACGATCCCCGGGTGCCAGTGGTCAATCATTGGCACACGCGCCCACTACACGGAAATGCTCAATCACATATATATATGATTCTGTGCAGCCAGCCTGCACTGTGCACGTTCGATTTTGAAATAAATGGACTTTACCAAACGAAAACCACATACACTGTTAGAAATTGGTTCATTCGGGAAAAATGTTCCAGCCAGATTCCTCAAATTTTCTCAACACTGCGGTTGAAAATGAATGTCAACTTGACCCCAATAATGATTAGAAAATCCAACAAACATTCTTAAAACAAAATTTTACTAGTGTATGGCCAGCTGCCACTGACTGCTAGTGTCAGGAGATTTGGAGTAAGATTTGGTGACCTGTGAGATACTGTATATTGGGATTTTATGTGATAGACCAACACAAAGTGGCACAAAATTGTGAAGTGGAAGGAAAATGATAAACGGTTTTCCAAATTTTCTACATATAAATATCTGAAAAGTGTGGCGTGCATTTGTATTCAGCCCCCTTTACTCTGATACCCCGAACGAAAATCTAGTGGAACCGATTGCCTTCAGAAATCACCTAATTAGTAAATAGAGTCCACCTGTGTGTAATTTAATCTCAGTATAAATACAGCTGTTCTGTGAAGCCCTCAGAGGTTTGTTAGAGAGCCTTAGTAAACAAAAAGCACCATGAAGGCCAAGGAACACACCAGATAAGTCATGGAGAAAATTAAAGCAGGGTTAGGTTATAAAAAAAAAATATCCCAACCTTTGAACATCTCACAGAGCACTGTTCAATATATCATCTGAAAATGGGAAGACTATGGCACAGCTGCAAACCTACCAAGACATGGCCGTCCACCTAAACTGACAGGCCGGGCACGGAGAGCATTATTCAGAGGGGCAGCCAAGAGGTCAATGGAAACTCTGGAGCAGCTGCAGAGATCCACAGCTCAGGTGGGAGAATCTGTTCACAGGACAACCATAATGCCCCATACAAACGATCAGAAATTTGGCCAGCAAAAGTCGGATGTGAGCTTCTGGTCAGAAATTCCGACCGTGTGTATGCTCCATCAGACTTTTGCTGGCGGAATTCCAGCAAGCAAAAGATTGAGAGCAGGTTCTCTATTTTCCCGTCGAAAAATCGGAAATTCCGTTCGTCTGTATGCAATTTCGACGCACAAAAAAAACGATGCATGCTCGGAAACAATTTGACGCATGCTGCGAAGCATTGAACTTCATTTTCTCGGCTCGTCGTAGTGTTGTACGTCACCACGTTCTTGACGGTTGAAAGTTCAGTTTGTGTGACCGTGTGTATGCAAGGCAAGCTTGAGCGGAATTCCGTCGGAAAAACCATCCAAGTTTTTTCTGATAGAAATTCAGATCGTGTGTACAGGGCATTAGTTGTGCATTCCACATATCTGGCCTTTATGGAAGAGTGGCAAGAAGAAAACCATTGTTGAAAGAAAGCCATACAAAGTCCCGTTTGCAGTTTGCAAAAAGTTATGTGGGAGACACAGCAAACATGTGGAAGAAGGTGCTCTGGTCAGATGAGACCAAAATTGAACTTTTTGGCTTTAAAAATTAAATGTGTGGCGGAAAACTAACACTGCACATCACCCTGAACAAATCATCCCCACCGTGAAACATGGTGGTGGCAGCATCATGTTGTGGGGATGCTTTTCTTCAGCAGGGACAGGGAAGCTGGTCAGAGTTGATGGGAAGATGGATGGAACCCAATACAGGGCAATATCAGCAGAAAATCTGTCTGCAAAAGACTTGAGACTGGGGCAGAGGTTCACCTTCCAGCAGGACAACGACCCCAAACATACAGTCAGAGCTACAATGGAATGGTTTAGATCAAAGCATATTCATGCGTTAAGGCCAGTACACACAATACGAAAATCTGATGGAAAAATTTGTACGACGAGCTGTCTACCGATCTTCGGATTGTTAGTACGGTGCTCTCAACAGCCGATTTCGCTTTTTCATCAGACAAAAGCTGGATGTGCAGACCATAACATTTTTGTCGGATGTGAACTCAACATCCGATTTTTGTTTCATTAGTATGGTTTTAGTACAAAAAAAAATCATAAGAGCAAGACTATCATGCTCAGAAACGAAAGAAACTATTCAACGCGTTACGTCACTTTTGACGTTGTATTCTGTCATACGAAAGTTTTCGTATTGTGAGTAA
This sequence comes from Lithobates septentrionalis, assembly GCA_037952835.1. NCBI lineage: Eukaryota > Metazoa > Chordata > Amphibia > Anura > Ranidae > Lithobates > Lithobates septentrionalis. Next base: position 71,342 of record JBBDGP010000972.1, on the reverse strand, counting down.
CCTCTTCACTTTCAACATGAGACTAGTATGCCACAAAAAATGGACGTTCGGTCATCCGAAAATCTAAGCGTGTGTACGAGGCTTTAGAATGGCCCAGTCAAAGTAAATACCTAAATCCATATGATTATCTGTGGCATATCCTGGGGTGTCGGTGAGTATGGTCCACTGTTTAGTTTCTGCTGTGGACTCTTTCTCCCCTCACCCTTAATGTGCGTGTATTTTTACTATCTATGATATATGTTACAAATACTGTAATCATTTTTTCTGCCTGTGATGATCTTCATCTATAAGAACACACATCCCTCCCTACGGGTGATCAGGCATCTTTCTGGACTACAGGGGGGGAGTCAACTCTGGGGGTACCCCTCCTCCCCTCTCCTCTCATTTGACACTTCGGGTCCTGCAACTTCCCCGGAACTCTTTACAGAGGTATGGAGTTGACGTAGGGGTTGTGTTGGAAGGGAGCACTTGGGAGGGGGGAGGGTGAGAGCCTGGGTTGGGGCTGGGTGTGTGTGGGGGTTGGGGGAGGGGGGGTTGGTGTAATTTTTGCAATTTTTGCAATTTTTGTTTTTCGTTTTTGGAGGGAGTTTTGGTGGAGTTATGGTTGCACAAGCTAAAGAGCTTTCAAGTTGTATAAATGTGAATGTTTCATGTATCTTTTCCATGTATTCACTTTTTTGTTTTCTTCTTTAAACATCCAAGCTTGATTTTATCATGAATATTGTTGTTGAATAATTGAAAAGCCTCGTCCATTTTCCTGATGAAGCCTTCCTGGCGAAACATGTTGAAATTTGTGGACGTGGTTATGATCAGACTTCTTTGTGAATACAGCTCTTTCGCTTCATTTGTCAATATTAGGTTGAGGATGTTTACCTTTGACTATGAATGTAAAACTGTTTTCACATTTTACTGTTCTTTTTTGTAAAATTGTATTAATAAATATTTGGTATAATTTTTAATTGACAGTGCTCTTTCTTATACTAGGTGTACCTTTAAAATCCCACTTCTCACATATTTCTTTGTTTTACTTGAAAATTGCAGTTCACAGACGCTCTCCATCCAATCTGACAGAGCTTGAGCTATTTTGCAGAGAAGAATGGGCAAACATGTCACTCTCTAGATGTGCATAGCTGGTAGAGACATCCCCAAAAAGACTTGCAGCTGTAATTGCAGGGAAAGGTGGTTCTACAAAGTATTGACTCAGGGGGGCTAAATACAAATGTACGCCACACTTTTCACATATTTATTTGTAAAAAAAATTTGAAAACTATTTATAATTTTCCTTCCACCTTACATTTATCTGCCACTTTGTTTTGGTCTATCACATAAAATCCCAATAAAATACATTCACGTTTTTGGTTGTAACATGACAAAATGTGGAAAATTTCAAGGGGTATAAATGCTTTTTTAAGACCAAATTTTGGGTTGTCCCCGAGACAGTAATGAAGAGGAAATCTTCCAGTGGGGACACTAGTTCTGGTGACAACCAGGGATTCTCTCACTTTGGAGGGATTTCCTCTCACTTCCTGTTTTGGCCATGAGACTGGAAAGGGGAATTTCCACTATTATTATTATATACGATTTATATAGCACCAACAGTTTACAATGTAGAGGGGGACAGTACAATTACAGTACAGTTCAATACAGAAGGAACAGGAGGGCCCTGTTTCTAGAGCTTACATTCTAAAGGGAGGGGGTGGTGGTACAAAAGGTAATAGATGCAGGGAATGATTTGATGGGGGGTGTCTCGGGGACAGTTGTTAGGTGGGTATGGGATAGGCTTCCCTGAATAAGTGAGTTTTCAAGGATCTCCCAAAGGTGGACAGGTTAGAGGCTGATGGGACATACCAGGGCAGGGAGTTCCAGAGGATGGGAGAGGCTCTGGAGAAGTCCTGAAGATGAGCATGGGGGGAGATAACAAGGGAGCTAGAGAGCAGGAGGTCCTGGGAGGAGCGGAGGGGACGATTTGGGCGATATCTGCAGATGAGGTTGGTGATGTAGCTGGAGGCGATGTTATGAATGGCCTTGTATGTTGTGGTTAGCATTTTGAATTTTATACGGTGGGGTAGGGGAAGCCAGTGAAGGGATTGGCAGAGTGATTGGCACAATGAGACAGATGGCAATATAAACCTGATATGGGTTGTAATCCTTGCTTTCTGTATCCATATTGAAAGAAAGAGTTTTGCCTTCAATTCTACTTTAACCGCTGCCAACCAGCCGCTGCAGCTACACTGCAGCAGGTTGGCTCTGCTGCGCGAATCGCCGTAGCTGTACTTTGGCTCGTACATGGCGATCTGTGGGCCGATTGGCCAGCGGGGGAGCCAGTCAGCGGGTCGATGTCCACCGGCAATCGTTCCCTGCAGTGACAGAACGGGGATCTGCGTGTGTAAACAAGGCAGATCTCCGTTCTGACAGGGGATCACACAGAGATCCTGTCTTTTTGCTATGCAGGAAGACGGATCTTTGTGTTGTCCCAGGCAGCCCATCCCCCACACAGTTAGAAAAACACCCAGGGAACACAGGTAACCCCTTAATCGTCCCTGATGTTAACCCCTTCCCTGCCAGTTTCATTAGTACAATGTCAGTGCATATTTTTAGCAATGATTCCTGTAATAATGTCACTGGTTCCCAAAAAAGTGTAAAAAATGTCAGTTAGGTGTCCGATCTGTCCGCAATGTCACAGTCCCGCTAAAAATCGCTGATCACCGCCATTGCTAGTAAAAAAATAAATAAATAAATAAAAATGCCATAAATCTATCCCCTATTTTGTAGATGCTATAACGTTTGCGCAAACCGATCAATAAATGCTTTTTGGGATTTTTTTTACCAAAAATATGTAGAAGAATACAAATTGGCCTAAATTGATGAAGAAATTGGATTTTTTACATTTTTTATTGGGTCTGTTTTATAGCAGAAAATAAAAAATATTGTTTTTCTTTTCAAAATTGTCGTTCTTTTTTTGTTTATAGCGCAAAAAATAAAAACCGCAGTGATGATCAAATACCACCAAAAGAAAGCTCTATTTGTGGGAGAAAAAGCACATCAATTTTTTTGGGGTACAGAATCGCAGGACTGCGCAATTGTCAGTTAAAGTAACGCAGTGCTGTACAGCCTGGTCATTAAGGGGGTAAATCCTTCTGGGGCTGAAGTGGTTAATGGTAAACCCACTGGGACAGGAAGTGGGAAGAAATCTCTCATGGACCCTGGATACATCTAACTCTCCACACTCTATCCAAAGCTTTTCTCTGATTATACACTGTAAGGAATGTTCTGATGTGGAATAAATGAGATCAGCTCGGCCATGACCGTGTAATTGCTGTTAAATTTGACTAAATATTATAATAAGAGGAGGCTGGAGATCCCCTTTATGAGGCCCCGCCCACTCCCTCTCAGAGCGGGGCGGTGGACGGATGTCAGCCCATACACATCACACTCAACCAGGGACAGGAAGCCGGTAGTCAGAGCGGAAGCCACTGCGCATGCGCACTGAGCCTGGCCGCTCCCTGCCTGCTTCACGGTGCTCCCGGTAAAGGATGTCGAAGAACACGGTGTCTGACCGCTTCCGGAGGGTGGACGTGGACGAGTATGATGAGAACAAGTTTGTGGATGAAGAGGAAGCCGGAGAGGGGCAGCAAGGACCGGACGAGGGGGAGGTGGACGGAGCTATTCGGGGATATCCTTCTGTGTAATGAGCTGTACCTGGGTGAGGGCGGGCTGAGGGATGACAGGAGGCCCCATAGGAATGTACAGGGAGCATGGATGGTCTGTAGGTGTGTAATGGACGGTCTATAGGTGTGCATTGTGTATAATCCAAGGTGGTCTGTAGGTGTGCATTGTGTGTGTGCTGGACGGTCTATAGGTTTGTATGTGTGATGAATGGTCTATAGGTGTGTGTATATGTAATGGATGGTCTATAGATATGGACGGTGTGTGTAATGGATGGTCTATAGGTATGGACATTGTGTGTGATGGATGGTCTGTAGGTTTGTATGTGTGATGAATGGTCTATAGGTGTGCATATTGTGTGTGTGTGATGGATGGTCTATAGGGGTGTGTGTGTGGGTGTGATGGATGGTCTATAGGGGTGTGTGTAATGGATGGTCTATAGGGGTGTGTGTGTGTAATGGATGGTCTATAGGGGTGTGTGTGTGTGTGATGGATGGTCTATAGGGGTGTGTGGGTGTGATGGATGGTCTATAGGGGTGTGTGTAATGGATGGTCTATAGGGGTGTGTGTGTGTGTGTAATGGATGGTCTATAGGGGTGTGTGTGTAATGGATGGTCTATAGGGGTGTGTGTGTGTGTGTAATGGATGGTCTATAGGGGTGTGTGTGTAATGGATGGTCTATAGGGGTGTGTGTGTGTAATGGATGGTCTATAGGGGTGTGTGTGTGTGTAATGGATGGTCTATAGGGTGTGTGTGTGTAATGGATGGTCTATAGGTGTGTGTGTGTAATGGATGGTCTATAGGGGTGTGTGTGTGTGTAATGGATGGTCTATAGGGGTGTGTGTAATGGATGGTCTATAGGGGTGTGTGTGTGTGTGTGTGTGTAATGGATGGTCTATAGGGGTGTGTGTAATGGATGGTCTATAGGGGTGTGTGTAATGGATGGTCTATAGGGGTGTGTGTGTGTAATGGATGGTCTATAGGGGTGTGTGTGTGTGTGATGGATGGTCTATAGGGGTGTGTGGGTGTGATGGATGGTCTATAGGGGTGTGTGTAATGGATGGTCTATAGGGGTGTGTGTGTGTGTGTGTAATGGATGGTCTATAGGGGTGTGTGTGTAATGGATGGTCTATAGGGGTGTGTGTGTGTGTGTAATGGATGGTCTATAGGGGTGTGTGTGTAATGGATGGTCTATAGGGGTGTGTGTGTGTAATGGATGGTCTATAGGGGTGTGTGTGTGTGTAATGGATGGTCTATAGGGTGTGTGTGTGTAATGGATGGTCTATAGGTGTGTGTGTGTAATGGATGGTCTATAGGGGTGTGGGTGTGTGTAATGGATGGTCTATAGGGGTGTGTGTGTGTGTAATGGATGGTCTATAGGGGTGTGTGTAATGGATGGTCTATAGGGGTGTGTGTGTGTGTGTGTGTGTAATGGATGGTCTATAGGGGTGTGTGTAATGGATGGTCTATAGGGGTGTGTGTGTAATGGATGGTCTATAGGGGGGGGGTGTGTGTGTGTGTGTGTGTAATGGATGGTCTATAGGGGTGTGTGTGTAATGGATGGTTTATAGGGGTGTGTGTGTGTAATGGATGGTTTATAGGGGTGTGTGTGTGTAATGGATGGTCTATAGGGGTGTGTGTGTGTGTGTGTGTAATGGATGGTCTATAGGGGTGCGTCTGTGTGTGTAATGGATGGTCTATAGGGGTGTGTGTGTGTGTAATGGATGGTCTATAGGGGTGTGTGTGTGTGTGATGGATGGTCTATAGGGGTGTGTGTGTGATGGATGGTCTATAGGGGTGTGTGTGTGATGGATGGTCTATAGGGGTGTGTGTGTGATGGATGGTCTATAGGGGTGTGTGTGTGTGTGTGTGATGGATGGTCTATAGGGGTGTGTGTGTGATGGATGGTCTATAGGGGTGTGTGTGTGTGTGATGGATGGTCTATAGGGGTGTGTGTGTGTGATGGATGGTCTATAGGGGTGTGTGTGTGTGTGATGGATGGTCTATAGGGGTGTGTGTGTGTGTGATGGATGGTCTATAGGGGTGTGTGTGTGTGTGTGTGTGTGATGGATGGTCTATAGGGGTGTGTGTGTGTGTGTGTGTGTGATGGATGGTCTATAGGGGGGTGTGTGTGTGTGTGTGTGTGATGGATGGTCTATAGGGGTGTGTGTGTGATGGATGGTCTATAGGGGTGTGTGTGTGATGGATGGTCTATAGGGGTGTGTGTGTGTGTGATGGATGGTCTATAGGGGTGTGTGTGTGTGTGTGATGGTCTATAGGGGTGTGTGTGTGATGGATGGTCTATAGGGGTGTGTGTGTGTGTGAGATGGATGGTCTATAGGGGTGTGTGTGTGTGTGAGAGATGGATGGTCTATAGGGGTGTGTGTGTGATGGATGGTCTATAGGGGTGGGTGTGATGGATGGTCTATAGGGGTGTGTGTGTGTGTGTGTGTGTGTAATGGATGGTCTATAGGGGTGTGTGTGTGCTGATGGGCTGGTTGTGCACAAGTCGGTCAATCGACTTGTGTACAACCAGCTAAGCCCATACACAGATCAAAGTTTGACTGGTCCCCAAATTTGGTTCCATAATGGCTTAAGGGCCGGTTCACACCATGAATTGCAGGAATGTGTGTTTTCTATTTATTTTTTTCAGTGTGGGTGTTTTTTTTTTTTTTTTTTGCCTATTCATTTGAATAGGCTAAGATTGTAGCAGACTACACCTAAGTAGTGCATGCACTACTTTAGAAGAACGCACCAGAACTGGATCGCGCGGTGCTACTGTACCATATGATCCGTTGCAGGCAAATGCATTTATTTATTTTATTTATTTAAGGTACTTATATAGCGCTGTCAATTTTACGCAGCGCTTTACATATACATTGTACATTCACATCAGTCCCTACCCTCAAGGAGCTTACAATCTAAGGTCCCTAACTCACATTCATACATACTAGGGACAATTTAGACAGGATCCAATTAACCTACCAGCATGTCTTTGGTGTGTGGGAGGAAACCCACGCAGGCACAGGGAGAACATGCAAACTCCAGGTAGGTATTGTCATGGTTGGGATTCGAACCAGTGACCCTTCTTACTGCTAGACGAAAGTGCTATCCACTACACCACCGTGCCGCCCATTTGTAGTGTCTTTACATTAACATTGACACCCACTGCACATCACAACTGCAGTGTATTTTGAACATAGTGCGGGCAATGCGCTCAGAATGCAGGTTTCCCCGCACCATGTTCTGAGGTGACCTGGCCCTAAAGTCCGTACATACAGTGCAAATATTGTCCAAAATCAGTCCAATCCGGCCGACTTTCCACCCACATGTGTACAGCTGCTTGTCTGAAAGAAGCTGTTCTCGTGACCGACTTCTGTCGGAACAAGCATGGGGGGGAAACCAGCAGCTGATCGTTATCCGATGGCTGCGAGTGCTGATCGTTGTGGTGGGGTGCTTGGATGCAGTTGCTCAGTGGGCAGACCACAATAGCACAGCGGGGAGATTGCTGTACTAACATTGCATAGTTAGTGCAGTGACCTCCTTGGGTTTCTTTCGTTTTAGACTGCTGGGTTGAAAAAATAAAATAAAAGAAAAACTTGCTGTGTGTTCCAGGTATTAGATTTGTAGGTATGTACCATATATGGAGTAAAGGACATTCTCAATGGAACACAAGTGCAGTGATCAGCGCACGATTGATCCATTGACCTCTCCAGCTTTTCATCTGAAAGCCTGTACCTCTGTATGGGCGGGGAGCTGGTGGAAGTGTCTGCCGGAGCCTGGCCTAATTCAATGTGTCAAACAAAAAAACAAATGCACGTTTTATTTTATCTTTTTCCTGCAAAAATACATGCTTTTTCTAAGGTGGGCTTAGCCTTTAACATACAATTGGTTGTTAAGGGTTGCTGCCCTTCATACATCATCTGTGCACCACTAGTGAAGGGAAGTTGTGTGCACAGCGTAAAGAGGAAGCATTGTGTGACTGTCGCACACTTCTGCTTTCTTTACTTCTCTACATGTTCCTAAGAAGGAAAAAAAAAAAAAACCCCTTGGTATTTCAAACTTGTAATGAATGTTTACAAGTATAGAGTGCACAATATACCTTTTTGTGTTGGTATAGTTTATACAACACTTGTAGTGTGTGCTTGTATTCTGGAGAGTATTGAACAATAGGTGGAATGTTTCATCTCTATGACGTGTTGAGCTCTTATTTCTACACACCTTGATAAGACCGGGTTGTGTGTTTTTTAATCGATGAGTACAGGGTGTTCCAGCGACTGAAGAAGGCATGCTGTGTCTTGCTCGCTGTTTAGGAATGCAGGAAGTGGGTGCTTCAGACTTCGGGAAGATGGAAATTTAGCCATGTTTAGCATTTTCAAGTTGGCTCCTTCCCTGTTTGCCGGCCTGAAATGATATGACCACTTATACGCCTCATTTTCTAAAAATAGGACAGGAAAGGACCGTGTTCATTGTGGAGCGTGTGTAGGTTCAGCTGCTGTGCTCTTAAAAATCTGGCATTCAAGTAATCTGTTTTGGAATGAGAACCAAATGTGAAGTGTCCAGGCTGCAGATTAGCGCATAGTTGTGATTTCCTAAGAGGTTATTCGGTGTATAGCTGCATACTGTACTTGCTGCAATCACCTTGGTGTACACTTTGTGTCTGTGTGCTGACTGATTTGTCATAGCGTCTAGGTCAGTGAGGACTATAGCTCTGGTATACATGCATTGATACTTCTGTTTGGTAGTTTGCACAATGAGACCAGAGTAGTCCTCATCCCCCTGTTCTACCTCTTTGTACTCTGTAGTTTTCTGTAAGGGCACATACTTACAGGTATGAGGCCTGTAGCTTTGACAGGCATTGTTCAGAGTGGTGTTCAGTAGGGTCGACTGATAAAGTTTCGTTTCAGGGCCGATATTGATTTCTTTTCGGCCGCCTTTCAGGCTGATATCAGGTGCTGATATTCTGTACATCGTCTCCTGCCACCCAGATGCAGCGTGCCACTGTCTCCTGCCACCCAGAAAACCTTGACATGCTGCTTGTACGCAAGTTAATCGATCGTTTAACTTGGGTACAATCAGCCTTTCCATACATAGTTCAAATCTCTGCCAGTTTCTGTTGAACCGGCTGAGATTTAAACTGTCTATGGCCACACAGTTCCATCTATTTTCTCGAATCGTCTTCCAGGGCAGCATCCGAGAGATAGGCTCCTCCTCCCTAAAACAGGAAACACATTAGTCCACCATTATAAATTTCACACTCTTACCTGTGTGCCTCAGTTGTTTGTGTTTCCTCCGGACCCACAGGAGCTGCAAAAACGTTTGTTATTTTATTTTCACCTGTCTCTGTGCTTGTTGCAGGAGACCCCCTGCCAGCATCCCATACAGCCCAAGGGGCTTTGGGAGGGCGAGCAGGAGCAGCACTGGGCAACATTGCTCAAAGCCTGAGATTTCGCCCCTACTGAGGGGTCTGGGGGGGGCCCCGCCTCGCATGTTCCACCCCCCTCCCGAAAACCCCATGCCGCTGTTTAGGCCTGTGTATGCTTCTGCAAGCACCCCCCTCTGGCTTTCCGCAGAATTTGGAGCCCGCCAGGGGGGATGGATACATGCACAGAGGCGGGGCCCCCCCCGCCGCCGCCGACCGCCGCCGAGAACCTCAGTAGCAGAGGGTCTAGCAGGGAGGATTTCGTACCTTCCAATTAGGTCCCTGGTGGCTGCGGCTGCCCCCCCAAACGAATCCGCCGCTCTCCGGGCGGCGCAGCAGCGTCCTCACCGCAGGCCGCTACAGGAAGTCGGGGGTGTACCAAGATGGCGCCGAGGAAGTTCCGCTTCCGGGTTGGCGGCCATTTTCCCGTAGTCTATACTGCGGAGATAGAGCAGGGACACCTAGGGGCGGGAAGTTTAAAAAAAAAAAAAAAAAGAAGAAGAAAACAGAATACAAATAGCAAATTTGTTTAATGCTACCCTCCACTACCAGCACGGTTACTCTACAATACAGCGGCATGTGCAGGTGTGTCCACCAACCTGCACGGGGTCAGCCGGGGGCGGGGCCGGAGCTTATGCAGGAAGCAGATAAAAAGGCCTCTAAGCAGAGAATCCTGGTGGCTGATCATGTCTGACGCTTCCCCACCCTGCCCTGCAGATCCTGCAAGCCAGGACAGCTCCAAGGTAAGCCAGAATATTCCTGAATTATCTCTGTCTTAACCTCTTTACTGCCTATCTACAGGCAGTTTTTTTTTGACCACCTATCTCACGGGGTTTTTTTGTCTCTATGCTTGCTTGCAGGCAAAGACCCCCGAGGAAAGGAAGGCTAAAGGCAAAACATGTGCCTCATGCAGCCACAGGCTTTCCCCAGATTGGAAAAAGCCCCTGTGTCAGAAATGCTTAGACAAAATGGTGGAGACTGCAACCTGTTCCCTTCTGAGGACACAGACAGTCTTCTCAAAGCCATCACTGACACTCTAGGCATTAAAGAACATAAAACCGCAGAACTCACTATACATGACAGAATGTACAAAGGGCTCCAGCCCAAAAAGCCAAGAACGTTCCCGGTACACCAAACGCTTAAAGACATAGTCAAAAAGGAATGGGAAGACCCAGAGAAAAAGCTTTTCATCCCCGCCACAATCAAACGCAGATACCCGTTTGCGGAAGCAGACACCAAAACCTGGGCTAAATGCCCCAAGGTGGATGCCTCTCTGGCAAAAATCACGAACAAATCGGACTTGGCTTTTGATGACGCAGGTACCCTCAGCGACCCCATGGACAAGAAAATAGAAGCTCTCCTGTAAAGGGCATGGGAAGCAGGAGCGGCAAACCTAAATCCGGCTATTGCTTCCACCTGCACAGCCCGAACCTTACTAATCTGGCTAACCCAGCTGCAAGATCTATTGGAGAACGACACGCCCAGGGAGGAACTAATTAAAACCATCCCCACACTAACTAGAGCGGCAGCTTTCTTGGCAGATGCTTCAGCAGAAACTGCCAGAATATCCTCTAGTACCACGGCACTACTAAACTCGGCCCGCAGAGCCCTGTGGTTAAAATCCTGGGGGGGGATGCACCTTCCAAGAACCGTTTATGTGGCATACCATTTACTGGAGACCTACTGTTTGGTCCCGAGCTAGAAACAGTCCTGGATAGGACTGCAGCAAAAAATAAGGGGTTCCCTCAAACCAAGAAGAGACAAGGGAAGGCGCCCTTTCGGCATTTCAAAAAATTCAATAAGCCAGGGGCAAAAAAGCACTGGGGTCAACAAAACAAGAAAGGCAAAGGTGAATTCATCCTCAAGCCTAATACCGAAAAGAACAAAAAACAATGACTGCCTTCAGGTGGGGGGCAGATTGGCGGCTTTCTCCCACCAATGGGAGGAGATAACAGAAAACAAATTCATATTGCGCACCATAGCGGACGGTTACGCAATAGAATTCTCCAACCGCCCCCCAACCAAATACTTAGCGACCATGCTGCCCAAGGACAGCAATCAAGCAAAGGTGTTTCTAGAATCCCTACAGAAACTATTGGATCAGAAGGTGATTTGTCACGTTCCCCAAGAGGAGGAACAAAAGGGCTTCTACTCACACATCTTCGCAAAAAGAAAACCATCAGGCAAACTAAGGCTGATACTAAACCTCAAACCACTCAACCGAGGAATAAGATACAAGAGATTCAGAATGGAATCTATCTATTCAATCAGGAACATCCTACCGCGGGAGACATTCATGGCAACACTAGATTTACAGGATGCCTACCTACATGTCCCCATAAGGAAGGATCACCAAAAGTTTCTAAGGTTCGCAATCCAGGGGCCAGCAGCTACGCTGCACCTACAGTACACAGCTCTCCCCTTCGGAATCTCCTCAGCTCCAAGAATATTCTCAAAAATAATAGCGGAAGCGCTAAAAGGTCTAAGACAGGAGGGTATTGGAATAATACCATACTTAGACGACCTCCTGTTCTTTGCGGACTCGGCAGCAATCCTAGAAAACAACCTGCGCACGAGTATGAACTATCTGCAAAACCTGGGATGGTTAATAAACGCAGAGAAATCGCAAATGATCCCAAGCCAGAGAGTAGTGTACCTGGGATACGTGCTGGACTCCAGACTGTCAAAAATTTTCCTAACAAAGGAAAAAGACGTAAAAATGACACAAGCAATTACGTCCCTGCTAAGGAACCATTCCACAACGATCAGGCACGGAATGTCCTTACTAGGACTGATGACGTCTTCCATTCCAGCCATCACCTGGGCACAAAATCACATGCGACCCTTACAGAACTACATTCTTTCCCAGTGGGATGGCAGGCAAGCATCCCTAGAAAAATCCATTCCCGTCCCCGCCACAGTCAAACAAACACTCTACTGGTGGCTCAACCCACTTCGGGTCATCGAGGGGCGCAGATGGGCTCAAGTCAATCCAGTCAGCATCACCACCGATGCAAGCGCCCTAGGATGGGGAGCCCACATGGAAGGGCGGTTCTCACAAGGGAAATGGACACCCAAATGGGCTCAAGCCTCCTCAAACTTGAGAGAGCTGAAGGCTGTGGGAGAAGCGCTAAAAGCCTTCAAGCCAGCATTACAGGGGAAAGATGTAAAGATACAATCAGACAACGCAACGACAGTCGCATACCTAAACAGACAAGGGGGCACAAAATCCCAAAAACTGATGAGACTGACACAATCTATCCTACTGTGGACAGAAGTGAACATAAGATCGATATCCGGTATCCATCTAAAAGGAACAGACAATACAGTGGCAGATTTCCTGAGCCGGAAAACGATAAAACACACGGAATGGTCGCTAAACCAAACAACCTTCACTCAAATCACCCAGAAGTGGGGAATACCCGAAGTAGACCTATTTGCTTCCAGGGCGAACGCAAAATCTCCGATATTTTTCTCCCTGGACCCTACAGATGGCAACAGCGGGGTGGATGCTTTCAACCAAAACTGGAAATGGCATCTGTGCTATGCATTCCCTCCAACTGCCATAATCCCAAAAGTAATCCAAAAAATAAAGGCAGAGAAAACAACGGTGATACTAATAGCACCACACTGGCCCCAGAGAGCATGGTTCAGTCATTTAAAAAATCTCAGCATACAACCTCAGCTGACACTGACGGACCACCCGGATCTACTGTCACAAGGCCCAGTCAACCATCCGAACCACAAAATCTTGAAGCTCTCGGCTTGGTTACTGAGAGGGTAAAACTCCAGAACAAAGGCCTGTCAGACAGAGTAATCAACACCATCTTAAACAGCAGAAAGCCGGCAGCGAGAGCCATCCATGAGAAAATAAGGAAAAAATTTGTTTCTTGGTACGAAGACAGACCAATCTCCAACGGTGGGATAATTCCAATAGTTTTGGACTTCCTACAAGATGGTGCAGACAAAAACATATCACCAAGTACCCTGAAAGTACAAATTGCAGCACTTTCCTCGGTCATGGATACTAGACTAGCGGAGGACCCGCTGATAAGACGATTCCTCATAGCTCTTAAAAGATCCAAACCAGCCAAATTGTACAAAACTCCCACCTGGGACATGGGCACAGTACTTAAGGGCTTTCTTTCCCCTCCGTTTGAACCTATCGAGGACAGCTCAGACAAAAACCTCACATTAAAAACTGCGCTCCTTCTGGCCTTAGTATCCGCCAGAAGGGTGAGTGAGATCCAAGCTCTATCTTCAATAGAACCATACTGTCTAATACATCTGGACAAGATAATTCTCTCTCCAGATCCGGCGTTTCTACCCAAGGTCTCTTCTACATTTCACAGAACCCAAAACATCGTCATACCCTCACTTCCAACAACCATGGATAGTAGGAAAAGAGACATCTACAAACTTGATGTAAGGAACACGCTCATAGCGTATCTCGACAGAACAAAGGAATGGCGTAAAACGACCTCCCTCTTCATCCTCTATGCAGGAATCAACAGAGGGAAACAAGCTTCAAAAAGCACCATCAGCAGATGGATAAGGATGGCCATACAGATTACCTATAAGGCACAGAATCTCACTCCACCTAGTGAAATCAGAGCGCACTCAACTAGAGCCTGGGCAACCTCGGCCGCAGAGAAAGCAGGGGCAACTCCGGAGCAGATCTGCAGGGCAGCGACATGGTCGAGCTTCAGTACTTTCGCTAAGCACTACCGCATAGACCAGCTGTCTGACCAAGACCAAGCATTTGGTCGTAAAGTGCTCCAGTCTCTAACCCCACCCTAGTAAGTATTGCTTGATATATCCTCTCGGATGCTGCCCTGGAAGACGATTCGAGAAAACAGAGTTAGGTACCTGGTAACTCTTTTTCTAAGAAGTCTTCCAGGGCAGCACTAGTTCCCACCCTTGAAACAACAATAACCAGGTACAGAGGGGGAGCTTGCAGCTTACAGGGAATTCCTTCGGTGCTTTAACATAACTGAGGCACACAGGTAAGAGTGTGAAATTTATAATGGTGGACTAATGTGTTTCCTGTTTTAGGGAGGAGGAGCCTATCTCTCGGATGCTGCCCTGGAAGACTTCTTAGAAAAAGAGTTACCAGGTACCTAACTCTGTTTTTATGCATGTTTTGACTTGCATTTTAGCACACTTGTAAAATGCAACGCAACGTTTTAGTGTGAACAGGACACACAAACAATTGTGTTGCGTTTGTTATTTTTTTTTTGTGTGCCTCTGTGTTGACAGGCATTTTACAGGTGCGCTAAAATACAAGTCAACGCTGCCACTACAGAGGCAGCAGCCACATGAGGAACTATACCCCCTGCCAGCAATCCAGAGTTAGTGGTGGAGAAACATCTCTGTGTAAGACCCCTTTCACACTGGGGCGGTTTGCAGGCGGTATTGCGCTAATAATACCGCCTGCAAACCGCCCCTAAACAGCCTCCGCTGTTTGTTCAGTGTGAAAGCCCGAGGGCTTTCACACTGAAGCGGTGCGCTGGCAGGACGGTGAAAAAAGTCCTGCAAACCGCTTCTTTGGAGCGGGGAAGGAGCGGTGTATTCACCGCTCCTTCCCCGCTCCTGCCCATTGAAATCAATGGGACAGCGCGGCTATACCGCGGCTATAGCCGCGCTGTACGAGGGATTTTAACCCTTTTTCGGCCGCCAGCGGGGGGTAAAACCGCACCGCTAGTGGCCGAATACAGCTGCAAGAACGACGGTACAGCAGCACTAAAAATAGCGCTGTTGTACCGCCGACGCCCCCACCGCCCCAGTGTGAAAGGGGCCTAATGCTTTACATTTTATTATATAACAATATAAAAGTAAAAAAATGCAACTTTTTAATACTAAAAGCTTTTCTTTCCGTGGTAATGCAGCAAGAGCCCAAAAAAACCTTTGCAGTGAACTTCCTGACTGACACGGAGGCCGGGTTCACACTGTTCGATATGGAAGTTGGATGACTTCTGCTCCGAATTTGTCCTATGACTTCTTGTCTGACTTCCATGCAAATTCAAAAGGAGGGGAGCAAGGGGGGTGGGACGTTACATGAAGCACTTGGTAGCAAAGGAATAAAATGGTGAACATTATAGAACTTTTATTGATTATTAGTTATATATACATAAGGTGCTAGTATCAATGGTGGATAAGGTAATAGCAATGAACAGGTAAATAACACTGGTATCACATAATAAAACCGCAATAAAAGTCCAAGGTTAGATAGAAACATTATCATCGTAATGCCTACAGGACCTATGGCCTTACTAGACCTGTGTGGGTAATGCATAGTAGCTTGAAGATCTGGGTAAGTGTTGATAGACACAGCATTTGGTAGCTCTACGCGTTTCGTGGCCTTTGAACCACTCATCAGCAGCAAACCACGTGATGAATCTATAATAAAATAGTTGTGTATGAATAGTCAAAATTAAAATAATAAAGGGCATGAACAGAGGTGGGGTGAAAAGAGCCGCACACCAAGTACATGCTTACTTACTCGGGTATGTGTACTGGTGGTATGGTAGGCGGGTGCCGCAAGCCATTCACGGGCACCTCCAACTGGCATCCATGGTGGACAGCTCGGCGGGGATGACCCACACAGGCAGCAAGCATGGAAAAACAAGAGGCACTCCTGTGAAGAGGGTGAAAAAATGAGGTACATCAAAAAGGTCTCAAAGGTTGTGCATGAGGTGGAAGGGTGGGCAAAAAGGCCCGTGAGGGTGAAAAGAAAAAAGTGCAGGGGTGAAGGACTAAGGCCTGGAAGTGAAACTACCTATGTGACTGTAAGCTATGAATAGAGAAAGCGCCCGCCAGTGACCCCTGGAAAGTGAAGGTTCCACCTTCACTTTCCAGGGGTCACTGGCAGGTTTCACCTTCACTTTCCAGGGGTCACTGGCAGGTTCCACCTTCACTTTCCAGGGGTCACTGGCAGGTTCCACCTTCACTTTCCAGGGGTCACTGGCAGGTTTCACCTTCACTTTCCAGGGGTCACTGGCAGGTTCCACCTTCACTTTCCAGGGGTCACTGGCAGGTTTCACCTTCACTTTCCAGGTGTCACTGGCAGGCCGCCACCACTTCCTCTATTTATAGTTTAAAGTTGTTAAAGTAGCTCCAACATGCCTTCTCCCTCCGTTTTTTTTTTTTTTTTCTCTTCTCTTCTCCAGTGATGTCTTTTTCCTCTGGTTCTTCCTCCAGTCCGTCTCCTGATGCTAGCTCCCACTGTTCTGCTAGCTCTGGTGTGTGCCATTACTTGTGTAGCCATGGAGCCGTGGCCATCTGGTGACGTCAGAGCCCCATCATGCCCCGGGAGGTGATGTCACAAGGAGCGAGGTCTCCAGATGACGTCACCAGATGGCCACGCCCCATATCTATATAAGTAATTGTACACGCTAACACAACAGCGGGAGCTAGCATCGGGAGAAGAACTGGAGGGAGAACCAGAGGAAGAAGACATCAGCAGAGCGAGAAGAACCGAAGGGAGAAGACACTTTGGAGCTACTTTCATAAAAGACTGTGTCAAAAACCTGTGTGCTGGTTTTATTTTTGACACTTTTTTTACCCCATGCTCATTCACATGGGGGGGGGGGTTGATTTGGGGGCTGTTAAAGGGGCTTACAGATTCCGATCAACCCCCCTACCCCCAAAAAACCCATAAAACCACGCACATGTGAATGTTCAGTCTACAAATAAAAATACAGCAGCTACCAGTACTGGTACTGAGGCTCATGCTAGAGGTCAGTCAATCCAGGTTCCAAATCTAGAGTAATAATGAATAATTCAGAATTCAAGGCATATGACCAAATAGGATTATGAGTAATATTTGTCATGCACGGAGAGTACATTAAAGTGTCATGTAGTATAGAAAGCACACCAATGATTCTCTTAACCGTGTTTTTGTCCTTTTTGATTTCTTTAACTCCGGTGCACAGGAAACATGGTGGGAGCTCTACTTGCTGCTTTAAAGAATCCACCTATTAATACGAAGAATCAGACTGCAAAGGTAAGATCTCTTCCACAATTGTAAACACAAAATACGTGCAAGTCACACTGGGGGAGCTTTGCTACAACTGGTGCACACAGAATCTGGTGCAGCTGTGCATGGTAGTCAATGGGTTATTAACTTTAGCTTGTTCAATTTAAGGTTTGGTAATAAAAACCTGGAAGCTAATTAGTTTCTGTGCAGAGCTGCACCAGATTTTGCACTCTCCAGTTAGTAAATAAACCCCATTGTCTTATTGGAGCAGTGTTTTAAATGATTGACTAATAAAGTCCCAAATGAATGCACTCACAAACTAAGACAGGTAGCCTGAACACTATTGGGACGCCTACCTTTACATGCACAATGAACTGTAATGGCATCCCAGTCTTAGTCCGCAGGGTTCAATATGGAGTTGGCCCATACTTTGCAGCTTTAACTCTTCTGGGAAGGCTGTCCGCAAGGTTTAGGAGTGTGTTTATAGGAATGTTTAACCATTCTTTCGCAAGTGCATTTGTGTGGTTGGGCACTGATGTTGGATGAGAAGGCCTGGCACAAAGTCTCCGCTCTAATTCATCCCAAAGGTGTTCTATCGGGTTGAGGTCAGGACTCTGTGCAGGCCAGTCAAGTTCCTCCACCCCAAACTCTCTCATCCATGTCTTTACGAACCTTGCTTTGTGCACCTTTAAATCATTTGGTGTGGAGTTGGGCTTGGCCCTTTAGTTCCAGTGAAGAGAATTCTTAAGGTGTCGGCATACCAAGATATTATGGACAATTTCATGCTCCCAACTTTGTGGAAACAGTTTGGGGATGGCCCCTCACTGTTCCAACATGATTGCGCACCAGTGCACAAAGCAAGGTCCATAAAGACATGGATGAGCAATATTCGGGTGAAGGAACTTGACTTGCCTGCACAAAGTCCTGACCTCAACCTGATAGAACACCTTTAGGATGAATTAGAGTGGAGACTGAGCCAGGCCTTCTTGTCCACCTCAGTGCCTGACCTCACAAATGTGTTTCTGGAAGAACATTCCCATAAACACACTCCTAAACCTTGTGGACAGCCTTTCCAGAAGAGTTGAAGCTGTTATAGCTGCAAAGGGTGGGCCAACTCAATATTGAACCCTACGGACTAAGACACCATTAAAGTTCATGTGCGTGTAAAGGCAGGCGTCCCGAAACATTTGGTAATGTAGTGTATAACAAATAGTCAGACTTAAACCATAGTAATTTGCCTGCATGTGACAGTAGTTGGCGATTTGGCCTTTCAGTCTCGAAGCACTTCATCAGACGTTACCTTCTACACAGCAGTGGAAGGAGAATTACTTTGGGGTTTCATTTTAAATGCAGGTTTCTCTTTATAACTACCAAAAACACATCATCTGAACACCACAGCTGCTAAAGGTTCACGTCACTGACAGTGCTATGTGCATGCACAGGCTGCTGCAGTGAGATACAAAAGGCAAGGTACATGACTAAAGCTAGCCATACACAGTCCACAGACTGAGAGAGAATATTGGACGTATCCCCTATGCACATTAACCGCATGGATGGAGGAATCTCCACTGTTAGCTTTTGTATTCAGCAGCTCTGGTATCTGAACAAAGTCACATTGCTAAACCGTGATTTTTATCTGATAGAATGCCTTCACTGTTTTGCTGATAAATTTTCTACCGGTCTCAGTAGTTTTTTTTAAATTGACTTTTGTCGAGCCAGGCTGTGCTTGCAGGGCCACGGCCACCCATGGCCCGAATTATGGGTGATGGGTCAAAAATTGGATATTTGAGCCATCTGTGATCAGCCCAATTCCAGTTTTGTGCTCCTGTCCTGCTTAAACAATCTAAGGCTCCTTTCACACTGAGGTGCTTTGCAGGCGCTAAAGTGCTAAAAATAGTGCCTACAAAGCGCCCCGAAAGAGCTGCTCAATGCACTCCAGTGTTAAAGCCCCGAGGATGGCATGCCTGGCACCTCCTCCTCTTCATTGGGTGCCTCCGCGGAGAGACTCTTTCCATCGGGGCAGCTGTGCGAGCGCGATTCCGACTCCTGCTGCTGCGTCCATTGACACAGACAGGACTCGGCCCTGTCCCCTGCTTCCATGTCAATGGATTTGATTGACAGCAGCAGGAGCCATTCTCAATCCAATGAGGACCCGAGACAGTGGCTGGAGCTGCTGGTCTCATGCTCATTGCTGGAATGATCAGGTTCAGGTAAGAAAAAAAGGGGGGCTCTGGGGGGCAGCGCAGAAGGTTTTTCACCTTAATGCATAGAATGAGGGTTTCCAACTCCTTTAACCACTTCAGCCCCGGAGGCAGGCCATTTTTTGCGATACGGCACTACGTCGCTTTAACTGACAAATGCACTGATCACTGTATAAATGGAGCTGGCAGGGAAGGGGTTAACACTAGGGGTTAAACATGTTCCCTCAGTATGTGTTCTAAATGGCGGGTGGGGGAGTGACTAGAAGAGGTGACATATCGCTGTTCCTAACTAATAGGAACACACAATCTGTCTCTCCTGACAGAACCGGGATTTCTGTGTTTAACACTAGGGGTGATCAAAGGGTTAATTGTTCCCTAGGGAGGTGTTTCTAACTGTCACGGGGAACGGACTGACTGGGAGTAGAGGAAGATCGATGTTCCTGATCACTAGGAACATCTCCCTCTCCCCTGTCAGAACGGGGATCCACCTTGTTTACATAGGCAGAACCCCGTTTTGTCTCTTTACCGCAATTGTGGGACATGGTCCGCGGGACCTGCAGACGAGCTCCCATGGTGCGGCGGTGCCCGCGGTATCTAATGCACGAAAGGACGTACAGGTCGGTTCGCGCAGCCGGGCCGCCCTGCCGTGGAGTATGTGCGGTCCGGAAGTGGTTAAGCTGGGCACACGCTAAATTTTAGACAGGCCCTGAGGTAAAGGTTGTAAAAAAAAAAATGTAAATCAAAGCAACCAGTTTACTTAGTTTAAGCATTTAAAGTACAACTAAAGGCAAACCTTTTTTTTCTTTTTTAGCTTTGGATAGTGGAGAAGGATTAGAACAGCTGTCAGGTTTTTATTGCTGTCTGTGCCCCCGATTCAACTCTCTATTTGTCCCGTTTACCATTTTTCATTGAAAGTAAAAGGAAATCTCAATTTTTGGGTTGTCCCCAGAAAAGTAATTGAGGGGAAATCTTCCAATGGGGAAACTAATTCTGGTGACCTGGGGGTCCCCAAGGGATTCCCTTAATTTGCAGGGATTTCCTCTCTTCCTGTTTTGGCTACGGGACAGGAAGTGAAGTGAAATCTCCAAAATGGAACACGGCTGGTGAAACAAAGCCTGATGGGATAACACGCTCTCCCCCTTCAGCATTTTTGATAGTGGCCATATTGAGTAAGGGCAGATTTGTGTAGCATTTACTTCCTGGAATCCCTCTGCTCTTGGCTTAGGCAGGAGGGTGTGGTTAGCTGAGAGAACCCCTCCTCCAGATGAAAGCCGATAATGCCGTGAAGGCTTATGAGATGTATGACGTAATTTTGGCCAGAAACCAGAAAGAAACAAAGTTTAAATCAAGTAAATCTATCTTCCGAATTATTTACTAGCAGCATTAAAAATTTATTAAAAACAGTAATTGTTAATTGTATCTACTGTTAAGAGATATTGCCACTGAAGCGGAACTTTAGGGCCTGTTCACATCTGTGTGCTTTTGGCAAGCTAAAACACAGCTGCTCCGTGCATCATAGTCGCATGGAAAATAGTCCCCTTTAAATGCCGTGTAACTGTTCACATCTGAGTGCTGCGTTTTTATACAATGTGCTACACTTTTTGAAAAGTCCTGGTTGCTGGATCTTTTGGGCATTTTGTGAAAAATGCACCTTCCATTATAGATCCATGGATGCTACGTGTTTTCTATTAGTGCGTTGTTGTTTTTTTTTTTGTTTTTTTTTTACCAAGTGACAGAGAGGAAAACGCAATTTACATTGACATTTAGTGCAATGCATTAAAAAGCTTTAGAAATGTGGCTTTGAAAAAAAAATGCAAATAAAATTGCAACAAACCTCACATGAAATGAATCCATTAAAGACATAATGGAAGTAAAATACAGTGACTTGGTTGTCATCCAGGAATGCGGTGGTTGCAGGGAATGAAGCATCTTGGGGCTCTGTACCCAGATTCAGTTGGGGAAGAAGGAAATGGAGGAACGGGGATGATTATTGAGGGTATGGGATTGGCTGTGTGATATTTCATATTCTTTAAACTCACATGGGAAAAAAAAGACCTGCAGGACAAAGGCATAATGAGCTAGTATGCATAGCATACTAGCTCATGTAATACTCACCTGAGATCAAAGCCCCCGCTGCGGTGCCCGTACACAGCACCGGCCGGCGACATTTCTCCCGGAGTTACTTCCAGGTGTCATGGCTCCGGCCAATCACAGCGCATGCGCACGGGACTTGCCGGTAACGGCACACTCACTGAAGCAAACGGCACGTACGTGCCATTGCTTCAGTGCGCATGTGCCGATTAAGTCGGCACATGCAGATACAGGGGATATCTCCTAAACCATGCAGTTCAGGAGATATGGGGAGTAGCTAAAGTAAGCCTTATTATAGGCTTACCCATGGCAAAAAGTGGATTGTAAGGGTTTACAACCACTTTAAAAACCTACTAGCTGTCTTTCCTTCAGACTGCAGCATTTTTTTTACAGCGGTTTAGTTTGTGGCTAATGAGCATCCTGCTTAGTCATGTTATACTACTGGACATTTCCTTCCTTTTCATGAGCATTGGCAAGTATTGCATTTCATACTTCCTCCCTCCTATTTTGTTATAGACCAAAATTCATATTTGCTGAACAGTGTTCATTAAATGTTTTTTATTTTATTTCCTTAAAGAGGGACTTCAGTCGGGTGTGTGAAACAAACTGTAGCTGCTGACTTAATAAGCAGATGCTTGCCTGTCCAGGGATCCAGCGCTGTCCTCAGCCAAGATGGTTTCTTCACCAGTCTTTGGTTTCCAGCTCTGGCATGGTAACTGTGGGCAGCTGGCTGTGAAGCCACAAGGAGTCAGCCCGCTGCCCACAGTTACCATGCCAGAGCCGGGAACCAAAGACTGGTGAAGAAACCGGCTTGGCTGAGGACAGCGCTGGATCCCTGGACAGGCAAGTGTCTGTTTATTGAGTCAGCAGCTACAGTTTGTTTCACACACCCGACTGAAGCCCCTCTTGAAGGAAAGCATAAAATAGAAACATTTAATGAACATTATTAAGCAAATATGCAGAGTTGGCATTTTGGCCTGTAACAATAAAGGAAGTATGAAGTGCAACACTTGGCCATGCTAATGAAAAGGAAGAAAATGTTGAATGCTCATTGTGCATGCATGAGCTGCGCTGCGCTTTGTCAATGGTCCCGCAGCGTTCTGGGACTTCTGTGTCCTAGAAGGCTGCGAGCAGCGAGGGGGGGAGGAGAACTTCTGCTCAGATCACCTAGGTAATCCTTGGAACTTGAGGTGCAGCAGTGGCACACAGCACAGAAAGCCTGTCCATGGGATAAGAATATGGCACAGCATGGATGGCACTGCAAGGGTTAACAGTTCACAGCGTGAAACTAGGGCACAGCAAGGGAAGTTGATCCTAAGGGCAATAGAATGGCACAGCACTGATTAATGGTCCATGGAGCAGAAATAAGGCACAGCAAGGCGTGATGATCAGATGATCCTCGGGGCAGTAGAATGACACGGCAAGGTTAACGGTCTGTGGAGTGGAAATGGGGCATAACAAGAGGGGGTGATCCTCAGGGCAATAGAAAAGATTAACAGTCCATGGAGTGGAAATATGGCACAGCAAATGGGCAATCGTCCACAAGGCAACAAAGCACAGCAGGGGTTAACTGTCCATGGGGTGGAAGTATAGGGTAATAGTCCACAGGGCAACAATGAGGCACAGCAAGGGGAAACAATCCTCGGGCGGTAGTTTGGCACAGCAAGGACAGAGACAGGAGCGTTCAGAGACTCACATTGGGGACACCTGATGGTCCCAGGCGGCTGGTGAGGCGGTCTGGGTGACAGATGGCTGATACAGGAGGGTCTGTGGAGGCAGGGGGACAGGCGCCTGCTGGGTTCAGAGAGGGAAAAGCGTGCTGAGCACCCTGGCCATAGAGCCAAGGAAAGCAGAGGGCATAGATGGAGAGACGGCTGGATAAAGGGTGGCAGGGGCTGCTCCTGGAGGCCCATCTGGGGTCCTCAAAGACCTATGTAGCATCCAGGGGGACTGGAAGAATAATTAAACGCTGTTTCCCAGCCTAGGTAGATCTACCTGAGCTGGGGCATGATTACCTGGGCAACTGGCTCTGCCACCTTCCCACATGGCCATTTTTCTCCAGCAGGGCACAGTTCAGGAAGAGAAGCTCACCATGCCAGCTAGATCCTGGCGGCCAGGGGAAGGAAGTCTGCAGCCAGTATGAGGGAATCCCCATGCTGCCTGCACACATGGGATCTGATGGCCAGCTGCCTCACACAAAGGTAGTGTGGAGTGCCAGGCGTTGGCTGCATGTCTCCACGCACGTATATGGTTTGGGGCATTGGGAGACGAGCAGGGAGCAGAGGGGGAAGCTGGATGCTGTGACAACCATTATAGGAGCAAAACTTATCTAGCAGTAGTAGTCTATTTAAAGGGTATATTCCGGTTTAAAGCTGACCTCTGGGATTTTAGTCTACCCTTTGTTGTAATGTTCACCGATTTATGTGGGACATTGTTGTGTGTATGTACACATGCAGTCAATATTGACCAGGCCAGAATTCAATTGACTGGTTGATTTGTCCAACTGAATTTTAACATATCAAGGGGACAGCTGAAGACTCTTTGATGTGTTGATCTCATGCAAGTCTACCTAGGGGTGTGAGGTATGGGCTGTTAACCTAATTGAACATTTCAAAGGGTACATTGTTTAAAGGACCATAGAAGAAGTATTTATTGATGGTAATTAGACTTAAGGGGGTAACAATAAGATCAAAGAGTATTATGGGTTGACCTAACAGAAACTCCCTCTTAGTGGACTAGTATTTCATAGAGGACATTCAAGCTGGAGTTTAGTGTTTTTGGAGGAGAGGCTTGTCTGTGCATGGCTGGGAACACACAGGCCTAGGAATATGGGTTTCTGAATTATATACTCTGTCGGATCTTTTTGTCATCTGTGGACTTTGGACTTTGTTCTGTGTTGGAAGTCAAAGTGCATCTCTCTGGAAGAATTGGGTTGCTGCGGAAGAGTACTTACATCATCATCATTATAATTACCTAAATATTAATTATCATATTCGATCACTACACCCTTGCAGTTCCTTCCTCCTACAAGGGTTAAATACTTATTTGCTCTAGTGGTGCAGTGTATTACTCATTCTCCCCAACCCCCATTCCCCCCCCCGTTCTGGCTCTAGCAGGGTCCCTCCAACTGTGCAACGGGTCCAATTCAGTGTCCTCTCGTGTGCTTTGGCTGCGGTTGCATGTTAAGTGCAAGGATTAATGGGCCTGCACTGTGCGTGATGACACTGCACACAGCCCAGAGCTTGAGGACCGCACTAAAGCCTTCTGTATCAAGGGATAAGGTAAGTAATCACCTTATTTTTGCACCCCCCTATACTAAACAAGCATTTAACCTTTGTGGTTTGAGAGCCCCACTGCAAGGATACATGCCTGATGAAGGGGTCCTGCGAGGCTCCGAAACGTGCAATCTGCTGTGACAATGTGATCGCTGATTAAAGCTTTGGACCCACTCTGGTGATTCATGGTGTGCTGGTGACATTCTCTTGCTCTTCCACTACAAGGATAGACTTTGTCCAATTCCCAGAGTTCAGCCTTAGTTTTCCTATGAGTGCCCAAATGGTGCAGACAGGCTCCAGCACCAAATGCTGCCTGTGCATAATTCTTCTCAAGCCCAGGGAGCCCCAAATCCCAGACTGCTGTAACCAACAAGTTTTGACACTTCAACCCAGTGCCACATGCTGACCAGCACCCTATAATTTGAACCCAAACTGCTACCAGTGTTATGCCAGTTTCAGCAGCCGGTGGTTTTGGGCACCCAGCCTAAGGAAGAATGTTACTAGAAGAATGTGTAGGTACCTGCATTGAAATAGTCAGGGTACAGGCAGGCATATTTTAATAGAAAAGAATGTAGCAGCTACTTTGCAGGGCAGACCAGGACATGACTGACTGAAAAAATGTTGTTCCTCCACTGCATTATACTGCTAATTGATAGCTCTGCTTACACGGCACTAGAGACTGTAACTACGCATGCTCCTTTTGCATCTTTTTCTCATCGGACCAGTTCACCTATGACATGCTGATAATGATGAGAGCTATCCATGTAAAGAAGCCATTCTTTTTATTTATCCACCATGCTATACTATAAGAAGTATGGGACTCCACATGAAGTTTTGTATTTCAAAATAGGTTGCTAGTTTTCTAAAATTGCATTGCTTTATGACCTCAAGTGACACTAAACTCTGATTTAAAAAAGAAAATTCTACTAAAGTCTTAAAGTGTGTGGTGTGTGTGTGTGTGTGTGTTTTTGCCGCTGTGATCCGACTTGCTGTTAGAGGATGTTGAGAGTTCTGAATGGATGGCACCATCCAGAGCCCAGTGCACATGCGCTGATGACGTCACCTGCTGCTTCTAAAGTAAATGTCTCCAAAATGGTGCATGTTTAGGAGATATTTACTATACCTATAGGTTAGCCTCATTATAGGCTTACCTATAGGTAAAAATCAACAAAGGGAGTTTACTCACACTTTAAAGGGGATCTTTAGTCATTTTCCATCTATTAAATCTTCTGCCCTTTGTTTTTCCTTTGGATAGTAAAACATTATTTTTTCTGCCAGTAAATACCTTATACCGCCCACTTCCTCTTTCTTGTCTAGTCATTGGCCTAGGCTTATGACATGCACAGCTCTCACTCCTTAGTTTGCCAGGAAGGGAGGGGGGTGAGTCAAGAGGACCAATGAGAGCTGCAGGTGTGCCTCTGTATCTGTGTTAATCCAGGAAGTGAACATGCTTCAGATGGCCACAGTTAAAATGGTTGCAGTCAGACTTGGTGGAGGGATATAGATATATTATATAATATAATATATATTTATTTTTAGTGGTTGGAGGGAAGCTTCAGAATGGCAAAGATGTTTTTATTACAAATTATGTGAGCAGACTGCAGTTCCTCAAGTAGTCGGTGTATGGGATATTGTTTAGTGATGCTTGAAGAATGCATACTAAAAACACTTCTTTTTACATTACATTCCCCAAAACATTTGATTTCTATTTTACCTTTCACTATTGGACTTCTTGTTTAGGACCTAGCTGCTGGCCTAAAGTGTGCACTACCAATCCACGGTAGTAGTCCATCATGCAAAATGTACCCATCAATAGTTATAAACTGCAAGCAAATTTAACCACCAAGCAGAATTTCAACTTAGGATCTGGTTGCAGAGAGCCCAACAGGAGAACGCTTTGAATTATCTTATGAAGGGTCAGAGCCCTAGAGAAGATCTGGAAAGAAGAATTGAAATTGTACCATGGCTTGGGCCCTAATTCAGCTTACACTTTTGGATCATTCAGTTTTAAATATCCACACATAAGGCCTAATGTAAGCTGAATTTGGGCCTAAGCCATGGTACAATTTCAATTCTTCTTTCCAGATCTTCTCTAGGGCTCTGACCCTTCATAAGATAATTCAAAGCGTTCTCCTGTTGGGCTCTCTGTAACCAGATCCTAAAGAGGAGTTCCACCCGAGGTCCATTAAAAAAAAAATTAAAAGTCAGCAGCTACAAATGCTGCAGCTGCTGACTTTTAATTGGACACTTACCTGTCCCTGGGTCCAGCGATGCGGGGGATCGAAGCCCCGCTCGTCTCCCCCTCCGTTCAGCGGCGCCGGCATTGCAAATGTGGGCGCCGGACTGTGGCTTCACAGCCTGGCACCCACTGCGCATGCGCGAGCGGCGCCCCGCACCGTGGTTGGCCGCTCAGTCACCTGGGACCTGTACTGGGTCCCAGATGATTGACAGGAGAGAGGGAGCAGAGCTGAGCCCTTCCTGTGCCAAGGGGGAAGTGATGTCACCACCCGCACTGGAAGAGGCAGACTACGAGGGACCACCTAGCAACAGGCATTTAGAGGCAAGTAAAAAAAAAATATATATATCTCCAAATGTTTTTTTTGTATATTTTTTTTCATGTTTTTTTTATTTTTTTATTTTTGGGTGGAACCCCACTTAAGCTGAAATTCTGCTTGGTGGTTAAATTTGGTATTGCAGGTCTTTCAGTTTATAACTATTGATGGGTACATTTTGCATGATGAACTACTACCGTGGATTGGTAGTCCACACTTTAGGCCAGCAGCTAGGTCCTAAACAAGAAGTCCAATGGTGATAGAAATCAAATGTTTTGGGGAATGTAATGTAAAAGTAAGCTTTGATATAATTTTTTTTTTTTTTACTCCCAAGATGCTGCTTTTGATCTTTGCTGGACAGTAGAAGTTTGATTAAACCCCCAAATACTGAATGTCCACGTATAGATATATACTAACAGAAGTCTTCAGGTGACATGTTTTCTAACCTCTGTTGATTTTTGTGACAGGATCGAGCAGAGAATCTTGTGCTGAAAGTGTTGATCTCATTCAAAACAAATGAGATAGAAAAAGCAGTTCAGTCACTAGAGAAGAATGATGTGGACCTGTTAATGAAATACATCTACAAGGGTTTTGAGAGTCCATCTGACAACAGCAGTGCAGTCCTACTGCAATGGCATGAAAAGGTGAGAATCTCAACTGGTACTCCAGCAAAAACAAAATTGTGTGCTATGACAGTAACAATCAACAACAATCTTTCTTTGTTCTGACTATTCTAAATTTGACAGAAGCGACATGCCAATGTGAACTTTTGGCTTGGCATTGCTGTTTGCATAGACATTTTTTTTTTTTTTTTTAATGTGTCCGCCATAATGTTGTACGATAAAAATCGCAGATAGCCGCCATTACTAGTAAAGGGAAAAAAAATTATAATAAAAATGCTATAAATCTATCCCCTATTTTGTAGGCAAAAACCAATCAATATGTGCTTATTGAGATTTGTTTTACCAAAAATATGTAGAAGAATACATATCGGCCTAAACAAAAATTTGCTTTTTTTTAAAAAAAAAAAATGGGTATATTATAGCAAAAAGTACAAAATAGTGTTTTTTTTTTTTTTTTGTTTTTTTTTTTTGTTTTTTTTTTTTTTTCCCTCAAAATTGTCGCTTTTTTTTTTTTTTTTTTTTTTTTTTGTGTATAGCGCAGAAATGATCAAATTCCACCAAAAGAAAGCTCTATTTGTGGGGAAAAAAAAGGACGTCAATATTGTTTGGGTACAACGTTGCACGACCACGCAATTGTCAGTTAAAGCGACGCAGTGCCGAATCGCAAAAAATGGCCTGGTTATTCAGCAACCAAATCTTCTGGGGCTGAAGTGGTTAAGATCTGCTTTTGATGCCAAGGGTGTACTGTACTTGCTTTTTCCACAGTAAACATTAAATATATGGAATTTTTGTGGAATAAATTATTCAAAAGGCACATTTTTGTGTTTTATCTTTTATCAGTAGATATAGTATGAATAAAGATGTGCCTACATTTTTCACATAACCTATGTCTTGCATCTATTTATTTCTAATGAAATAATATAAAGTGATTTTCTTGTTAACTTTTTTTTTTTTGTCTGATTTTTCTAATTGTTTTCGTTGCAGGCTTTGGCCGTTGGTGGAGTGGGTTCTATAGTCCGGGTGCTGACTGCCAGGAAGACTGTTTGAATGTTCAGCTGGTTACGATCTATTGAAGAGCTGGTGCCAAGACCAAAACCCTGAACTGCAGCAGCCTTGCTGTGGCCGACCATCCCTCTCTATCACTGCCCATATTTTTTCTTTCTCCCTTGCCCTGTTTTTATTTTTGATACACTTTTGAAGTCTGCAGTACCTGTGAGAGTGTGCTGTGAGTGCAGTGCTTTGTTGATATGAGTGTTAAGTTATCAGTATACGCCCTCAATGAGCTGGGCTCTATTGAACAACCATCACCCTTCTGATTTGTACAGGTTGCAGTGATATCTGTTTCTTGGTGAATTGTATTGCGCCTTATAACCTCATTCTCGTCAGGGCTAATTCCCCACAGCTTGGCTCCCAAAGCTAGCGGAAACCCTCTTCCTTTACCTCCCTGCTGCCGCCACACCTCTTACCCCCACACACACACACTATTTGATTAGTTTTCTCAGGGGTGGCATTTTGCAATCTAAGGATTTTATATCATGGAACATCTTCCAGAGACATAGCTAGGGTCACCCAATGCTGATTTGGCAGCACCTGGATTGTATCCAACTCCCTCAGGTCCTAGGTGTATAAAGGGATACATTATGCAGTAAACCTAATCACTCTGCTGCTTTGACATCTTGGGTTTCTTTCTTTAACCAACAAAATGAGGTCTTGTCTACTTCATGTTCACCAGTCATACACACAGTGAAGGAGCCGTTTGGTGGGTCAGGTCAAACAGGCTAGCATTATGGGTTGATATAGCAGTGTGGTGTTGCTGATTTGTAATACATTGTTGGACTGGATATATGCATGTATCCACTGCTTGCAAAATGGCCACCTCCTCTGTGTGTAGGAGACATATGTCTTCTTTAAAGTAACAGTACTGTGTAATTTAAAATTAAAGAAATGGTTTGCACTTATAGATTTTGCTAGACTATGGATCAAATTCTAAATTTTTATGAGACTGTGGGCTATTTCAGATTGCAGAAAAGTGTCAACATATGCTTGTACTGCTCCTCCACCTGCGACCTTGGTCATTATCTGCTCCAGTGGAAAAAAAGCAAGACAGAAGCCCCTAGCATGCACTCGGCTTATCCTTTTTTCACTTTTTATAGGTCTGATTAGAAAATGAAAAGATGAAGCTAAATGGTTGTCAAGGTACAACAAAAAAAAATATATATTTTTTTTTTTCAGCCACTTTTGATTATTGAATTGGTTGGGGTTTCAAAGGACCGGTGAAGCTTTAGTGCATTTGTCTATTAATAAATTCCCCATTACCCCCCTGAGTGCAGCCTGCCCACTAAAATACTTACTTTCCTCGTTGTTCTATGATATTCTCTGTACATTGTGCCTGCCAACACACGGTTTTTGCTCAGAAAATGTTCACACCACTGTGTTTTTCTAATGTGGATACATTCTGGGGCTTGATTCGTTCCTAAAGCCTAGTAGACATGGGCCAAATGTCGTGCGGCATTGTCCGTTTGAATAGAAACTGGGAAACATTCGAACCGTGTGTACTAGTCTGTCTGACAGAAGCTGCCCTGTCGATTGCTCTCTGCCAATGGTGCAGACTGGGGGGGCAGTCCCCCTATCAAAACACAATAGAACAGCAGGGGAGATTTGCTCTAACATTGGATAGTTAGTACAGCAGCTCCTCTTAAGCTATCTTTTTTTTTTTTTTTTTCTCGTTCAACCCAGCAGGGCTGAATGAAAAAAGAAAAAAATAACTTACTAGTGTGTACTAGGCTTAAGGATGAACCATACACCTGAATGTCTGAAAGCTGCCATTTGTACTGTTTAGCCAGAGGGATGGATGGATATCTGGTGCGTACATACAATTAGAAGAGAGCTTAAACATTTTCTTAAAAAATGCTTTTGCGGTGCTAGGCTGGGCTGAAATGTGAATATAGCTGGACCAAGGAGGAAAGATATATGCAAAATTCCACCTTTCCTGTAAAAGCTGAAATTGGCATCACAATTCTGAAGCCATCTTAGTTGAACTGGTTGCTGAAAGAAAGGAGTGACCTCATGAACCTATAGGAAGAGGGGGTGGCCAAGCTCAAGTTTTACAGGAAATGTTTGGTTTGTATATAACATTTTCCTGTGTCTGAATCCTACTGATCATTTTGACTTTTTTTTTTTTTTTAACTGAAAGTAACCTCTGCTGCTAACCAAATTTTATTATGTTATAAATGAGTAATATTTTTGCAGATTTACTTTGATATCAATGAAACCTATTTTTTTCCTTTCTGTCTTGCTGATATATCCCAGGCCTAGCAGTATTTGGTTAATAAGCATTTAAAGCTAATGTCATTCTCTAGTATTAAAATTTGATTAGGAATGAAAACAACTAATAAGCCAGACTAATGTATCAGATACTGCTATGGGGCTGGGTATTTTTTTGGACTCTCCATTAGCTGTTTTCCCAGGATGCTTTACCAACAAATACTTGCTGGGTCACAACTGTGATGCTGTACAGTCGTAGGGATAAGCATGAATGCTGAAGGATGGCAGTTCCTGAAGCAATTAAGAAGCAGCTGCAATAGTCCGCTAAATGTTCTACCAAGAAACCTCACACGTTGGTGTTTTTGACAATCTGAAAGTTCCCAAGTGCAGAGTTGGCGTTGGGGCCTCTGCCTCCAACAGGCTTACGGTTGTAAAGGTTAGGGAAATTGCTGGGAAAGTAATCCATGTAGCAGATAAAGTCATGCAGGTCCCCCGTATTCTGCAGAGCAGAAATTACAAATGGACTTGCTGCAGTACTGTCATGGGTAGGTTAGTGTTATCACTGGACGGAAAGCACCTTGCAACCACATACCCACAGAGGTTGAAGCCTTATTCCCATATTTGCTGCAGGGGCCTGTAATGTTGACACTTTCATGGTTGGGCCCTTTGCACTGATGTAATGATACTTTTGCTTTTTTTTTTTTTTTTTTTTTACAAATTAAATATTGATTTGGATGTTTTTGTTCATGTGTTTTCATTGATCGTATACAAAATTGTATATCTTTTTTCACAAAATGTATTTTCCCTGTAAAGAGAGTATTGCGGATTATTTAAAGCGTTGCCCATTGAACTTTGGCTACTGTACTCTGTGCCATTTCAATTTTGAGGCTTGACATATTTGCTATATATTTACTGGGCGCAATCTCTTTTTTTTTTTTTTTTTTTTATATTGTATTTATTACAGAGCTTTACATATTTTGAACATTCACATCATTTCACCTAAAATTTGAGTTGCGTTTTTATGTGCACTAAAATTAGGTGTATTATTTATTTATTTTCTGAAAACTTAGTTTTGCTAAAAAGTGGTGCAATTATTTTGTGACTTAAAATATTGCAACTGGCTCCATTTAATTGCACAGAGTCTCTGCTTTCGCTGTGCATAAAAGAGGAAAAAACAAGCTCCAGCAGTGGTTAACTTGACCATTCAAGTGATGGTCTGTTTAGAAAGGTGCCAAAAATCCCCCACAAACTGATATTCCCCATACCAACTCTCTCTAATGATTCCTACCTCAGCTGTAGCAGGCACTGAAATCATACACGTCGTCTGGGTTGTTACCTGACGCCTCCACTCCCCCAGGTAACAGTGCTTGAGCCTTGCAGTTGGCTGATTGGCCCAAGCATTGTTTATAGGCGGAGGTCACATTCTCCCAAATACTCGGAATCACCACAAAGGGAAGCTGGTAGGTTGTCATACACATCTGCTCCAGATTGTGCCTGCTCCAGTTTTGGTAAATTCCCCCTATGTATTTTATCTAGCCATAGCAGAGGCAGTTGTGACAAGAAAGTAATGGTAGGGGTGACAGCATCGCTTTAGATGCCAATTTTGATTAACTACCTAAGGACCGGCAGGATTTGCCCCCTTAATGACCAGGCCATTTTTTGCGATATGGCACTGCGACACTTTAACTGACATTTGCGCAGTCATGCAAAGCTGTACCCAAACAAAATTTATGTATTTTTTTCCCCCACAAATAGAGCTTTCTTTTGATGGTATTTGAGCACCTCTGCAGTTTTTATTTTTTGCGCTATATAAAAAAAAGGTAAAAACAAATTTCTACCTCAGTTTAGGCTAACGTGTATTCTACTACATAGTTTTTGGTAAAAAAGATCGCAATAAGCATATATTAATTTGTGCAAAAGTTATCGTGTCTACAAAATAGGGGATAGATTTATGGCATTTATTTTTTTTTTCTTTCCCTCCAGTCATCTTCCTGGACGGCTTACAGAGATGAGCTCCTTCCAGCTAGCTCAGAAAACATATGATCCACATCATAAAAGACAGACCACAGGCAGTAGCCCCTCAGTATTTGTGATTTCTTTCAGCCAGACAGGAACGCTGAAGAAATTTTATTTTTCTCTGGCCTTCGTGTTAGGTGTCAGGGGCCTCCTGGCTACAGCATCCCAGAACAGGGGCAGTGAACCTGGGGAGGCAGGTAGCTTGCGATGCCCTGGGAAGGGAATCTTGAATTTTTACTCCAGGGGACCCCCTATTTCCACAGGAGTCTGGTCGGCAGCATGCCTGTAGATTCAGGTACACTGGCAGTGTGGGATTTTGACTCGGGTGAGTCTTCTGGGGGACAGTGCAGACTTATGGTGTCCTGATGCTTGGTGCTCAGCTCAATAGCGTAGTGGTCTGCACTCCTATCTTTTGAAAGCAGAGCAAAGGAAGCAGATTAGCAGCCATGTTGTTGGTAGCAAACGCCGACCTGGTGGTCGGGGCTACATTCTCCATGCACTGTTCCAGGGGAGGTATCAGAGCCACAGCGCCAGACTGGGATTCTCCCTGCTCCACCTTTCAGGGCTACAGAGAAGATGGTGGAAGCCATTTTGTCCTGTGCTGGTAAGTCACCAGGGAGGAAACTATAAGCAGGACTGGGACACCTGCAGACTCTGGCCCTAAGGTAAGAGAGGCAAATGAGAGTTCCTCTTTTCTTGCTCCCTGGTAAAGGGGCACCAGGAGTTTTGAGTTGATTCTATGTGCTATCCACAGACATGCCATGCCATGACATGGCAGGGCTGGTCTGGGGAGTCTGGCTCTGTGTGTGTGTATCCCTTTTTCCCTACTAGTGGTGGGGCTTTATTTGGGTCTCCTTGGGTGGATGGGTGCTGGTCACAGGTTGATTCTGCCTTGTGTCCTCTCCCTCTAGGACAGAGGATGAGAGCAAAAGGGGAATCACCTAAGGGACAGATGCACAACCTGCAAGTACAATTTATCTACTGCCTGGATACCAGCTCCAGTGCTGCAACGCTCTTTGAAATGGGTTCCAGATTAAGGGGTTCCTAAAGAGCATTGGAAAAAAAGACTTTTTTTTTTTTTTTTCCTTTCTTGATTTTCACGAAAGCTCCTCTGCCGGATCCACTTCATCTGATTTGCAAAGCTACACCATATACGCTGGTTCCACCATGACACCGGCTTTAATTTTGGTAGATGGCCACATGGTGGTTACCCTTAGGAGGATGTCCTCTCTTTGGGTACCGATTGCTGTGGGTGTTTGCATACCTCCTACAAACACAGGGTGAATGTGCTGTGTGTTCCTGTCCACCATTATTTTGGTAATTTGGAGGCAGAGGCCCTAACACCTACAACTTGCAGAGCTGGGGCTGGCAATCTTGGAGATCAGCAGAAGCTGCAACCCGTAAATTCCTTCCTACTCCATGTTTACCATCAATTACATGCTCTTTTGCTTTCATAAAATAAACCTCAGCTAGTGGGGTCTGTTGTGGTTTAATCAGGACTTTTTGTACTGGGATTTGGGCAATAGCCCACCCCTAGGCTGTACTATAAACCTAAATTATGGACCCTGCAACATTCAACTGACAGGCTCCTGGGTGTAACCTCCATGCAAGGATTGCATGGGCAAACCTGTGTTTAATGATTGCTCGTTAATACCTGCAGGTGTTGGCCTTCTGATTTGCTCCTTTTGCACACTTCAGGTGTGAGAAGCTTTCATTTATCACTAGATTTGGACATGTTATGTGCTGTCTGCCTCCCACCTTTAGTGTGGGCTGTATAAAGCAAGTAATGTACAGCAATCTGTTAACATAAGGGAAAATTGTATACTCCCCTTTCCGTAATTTTCCTTTCCTGGTGCACCTTCATGGCAGCATACAGATGGGTTGTGACTCTGCCCCCACAACCTGATAGGACTGGTTAACTATAAATCAAAGACCAGACCCAGGTCACAGCATTCTCTGTAACACCATTTGGGTGGGCATCTGTATGCTGCCATGAAGATGCACCAGGAAAGGAAAATTACGGAAAGGTGAGTATATAATTTTCAGTTTTCCTGGTGCATCATGGCAGCATACATATAGGGACTAACTCGCCATATGGGAGGGTGCAAAAAAAAATTTGTAATCCTTAGTAGCGCAAGTATGCACCATGAATTTTTAAAATTTGACTGTCGCGAGCCGGGTTCACCTATTAAAGTGTAATAAAAGGGGTCCAGGGAGGATCATATTGCTGACTTGCAAATAACCTCAGGAGACACTCAGCGCTGAGCTGTCCACAGAGCTGGCACTGCCCTAGTTAAATGTGCTCTTAAGACCTCAAAAACAGGATGGCCTTGAAGAGTAGGCTCTTTTAATTGTCTTAACAATCTAGGTCGGTGACTGAACGTGTTGATGCTGACTACGCTGGAACCAAGAACATATTTCAGCTTTCCTGAATGAAAAGGTAGCTGCCAAGCAGGTCACCAGTGTTAGCTCAACATTCAGCGGGATGTGGTTCTCTCACTCAACCAAGAAAGACGGCAAATTGACTTCCTGGTTCAACTGGAAGGAGAAAGACACCCCATGGATAAAAGCAGTCTGGAATTTTAGGACTATTCTGTCCGGGTAGAATATTAAGTGAGGCTCCTTGAGTACAAACCTTGCAGTTCTGACATCCTTTTCACAGAGGTTGTAGCAACCAGAAATAGGGTTTAGGGTTTGCAGAGTAGTCAATTCTGTAGGATAGAAATGAGTCCTTGATAGAAATGAGAAGCATAAGCAAGTTGCACATAGGGAACAATGGTTTCCTGGGAGGTCTATAACTTCATGCGAGCCTTTTAAGAATTGCATCACTAAAGGGTTAAGGACTCCTTAAACCCTTGCAAGTGCAGACAAGGCTGAACTTTGAGCTTTAAACATATTTGAACCTAGGCCCCTGTTCAGCTCCAGTTGTAAGAACCTTGGCTGGTTTAGGTAATAAAGGACTCCAGGCTTTTGCTGTGTGAGATCTGCATCATTTTCCCATATTCTTTGGTAAATCTTATTCATGAAGATCTCTCTGGTTTGACACAAGGTAGGCACTACCTGCACTGAGCATGCTTGACTTGGTAGCCACTGCCTCTCAACTTCCATGTCATCAAAAGTAGTCTCTTGGAGCTGGATGGCAAAACTGTCCATGGGAGAGCGAATCCGTCATCACTGGAAGTGGCAGTGGTGATTAAATGCTTAAGAGTAGGAGAGAGAGAGACACTAGAGCCTCCTAAGCCAAAATGATGTATTTGCAATTATTGATACAGGAAGCTCCACTGACAGCCTAGAATTCTAACCCTTCCACTGCTGTCTAGGCACATTACAAATCTTGCTCCTCTTGCTAAAAGGAGTGAATAACAGAAGTGCTTTGAACACTACTCGGTTCAAGAAAATTCAATACTATTTTTCATAAGCTTAACATCCCATTACTTTGAGCAGCCTGCTCTTTGAAATGCGTCCCCCAACCTTTCTAGCTGGGGTCTGATGTGATAATGTTCAATCTGAAAACAATTGGTCAGTTACGAAGAACCAAGAATACTCCGGCACTGTTCTACTGGAAGAGACTTCACTCCCAAAGCACCTTTGGCTTTCCCTATCAGAGGACAGAAATTCCCTTGATAAATGTAAAGTTTTGCACTTGGGGGCTAAGAATATGCATGCATCATACATACTAGGGGGAGTACAACTGGGGGAATCCATGGTGGAGAAGAATCTGGGGGTTTTGATAGATGATAAGCTTAATAATAGCATATCCTTTCTTGTATTATGAGAGGTATGGACTCCAGAGAGCGAGATATAATTTTGCTCCTGTAAAAATCATTAGTAAGACTATATCTGGAATATGCAGTTCAGTTTTGGGCACCAGTTTTCAAAAAGGATATCGGGGGACTGGAAGTGCAGAGAAGGGCAACCAATTTGAAAAGAGGCATGGAGGAGCTCCGCTATGAGGAAAGCTTAGAGAAACTGAATTTATTCTTTTGAGAAGAGAAGATTAAGGGGGAATATGATCAACATGTACAAATACATAGGTGGTCCATATAGTGAACTTGGTGGTGAGTTATTCACTTTAAGGTCATCACAGAGGACAAGGGGGCACTCTTTACGTCTAAAGGAAAAAAGATTAAGGAAAGGTTTCTTCACAGTAAGAGCTGTGAAAATGTGGAATAGACTCCCTCCAGATAGTTCTGGCCAGCTCAGTTGATTCCTTTAAAAAAGGCCTGGATTCTTTCCTAAATGTACATAATATAACTGGGTACTGACATTTATAGGTAAAGATGATCCAGGGAAAATCCAATTGCCTCTTGTGGGATCAGGAAGGGATTTTTCCCCAGCTGTAGCAAATTGGAGCATGTTTTGCTGGGGGTTTTCGCAGTGGTGTCACTAGGGTTGGTGTCACCTGGTGCAGTAAAACATGGTGTCACCCCCCCTCCTGTCTAGGCTGTCCAGCACCATGCAGGCAAAGCACGGTCACGGGGCGCACCCCAAACCAGCCCCTGTAAATGATAGTATAGGGTGGTATAGTGGCAGGTTGGGGTGGTATAGGGGCAGGTTGAGGTAGTATATGGCAGGTTAGGGTGTTACAGGGCAGGTTAAGGTGGTATAGGGCATGTTGGGGTAGTACAGGGCAGGTTGGGGTGGTATTGGGCAGGTTGGGGTGGTACAGGGCAAGTTAGGGTGATATAGGGCAGGCTGGGGTGGCACAGGGCAGGTTAAGGTGGTATAGGGCATGTTGGGCTAGTACAGGGCAGGTTGCTCTGGTATTGGGCAGGTTGGGGTGGCACAGGGCGGGCTGGGGTGGTATAGGGCAGGTTGGGGTGGTACAGGGCAGTTTGGGGTGGTACAGGGCAGGCTGGGGTGGTATAGGGCAGTTTGGGTTGGCACAGGGCAGGCTGGGGTGGTATAGGGCAGTTTGGGTTGGCACAGGGCAGGTTGGGTTGGCACAGGGCAGGTTGGGGTGGCACAGGGCAGGCTGGGGTGGTATAGGGCAGGCTGGGGTGGTACATGGCAGGTTGGGTGGTACAGGGCCAGGCTGGGGTGGCACAGGGCAGGTTGGGGTGGTATAGGGCAGGCTGGGGTGGCACAGGTCAGGTTGGGGTGGGACAGGGCAGGCTGGTGTGGTATAGGGCAGGTTGGGGTGGCACAGGGCAGGCTGGGGTGGTATAGGGCAGGTTGGGGTGGCACAGGGCAGGCTGGGGTGGTATAGGGCAGGTTGGGGTGGCACAGGGCAGGCTGGGGTGGTATAGGGCGGGTTGGGGTGGCATAGGGCGGGCTGGGGTGATACAGGGTAGGCTGGGGTGGTACAGGGCAAGCTGGGGGGCACAGGGCAGGCTGGGGTGGTATAGGGCAGGTTAGAACTCTATGTAGTGACACTGTGCAGTGTGCAGAGTAACTTACTGTACATAGCATGCCTCATGCCTGCAGATGAAGACTCAGGCGGGGCTGCTGTGTCCTCGCCTCCATCTGCTTCAGCTGCGGGATCAGCCATAGTGAAGGAGTCTGTGGGAGGAGTGGAGGAGGCAGCCACACCCCCAGCTCCACCCACCAACTTCGGCTCAGTCGGGGATATTAGACTGAGTGAGGAGTGTTACAGGCAGCCTACCCCGCACGGCTGGATGCCCTTCTCGCACCGCTCCGCTACAATACAGTAATACAAAGCAATACAGTGCAGTGTTAAGCGGCGGCCCCGGTGTCACCCCTCTGGCGGGTGTCACCTGGTACGGGCCGCCCAGCCCCCCCCCCCCCCCGCACCCCCATAGCAACGCCACTGTGTTTTCGCCTTCCTATGGATCAGCTGTGGGTGAAGGACTGTGTACAGTATATGGGATTGTATTTTTATTTTTTGGTTGAACTAGATGGACTTGTGTCTTTTTTCAACCTGACTATGTAACTATGTAACTATCACTGGTTTGCAAAGCTGCCACCTGTATACTGTACCTTCTCAAAGTTTTACTGGGTAGAACTCCAGGCCTGTGCTTATGTTGGCTTTAGCCACAAGGTGCTTCAGGATGTTGCATGAGCGTATCGGATCTGTTGACCTTTGTTTTTTGTGGGCCCGTTAAGCTGCTGTTTGCTATGGTGCTGCCTATACCTCAATGTTTATTGTTTGGGGACATCCCATGGTCTATGCATATAAGTCCTGTGACCTGTACGTACAATTAAGATCATGGGGATGTTGACTTATCTGTAAATTCAATATCTTGGAGTACAGGACACAGGTCCCTCCCCTCTGTCTTCTGTTTTTCCTTATTGCTTGCTACAAAATTGGAGTCCCATGCAGTGGGTTTGAGTTATATGAGGGTGCACTGGGGATATTCCCAGCAAGGCTTTTACCAGTGTCCATTCATCTAAAGGTAGTGGCATCGTCTATTAATACCTGTGTCCTGTACTGTACTTCAAGGTATGGAATTTACACACAAGTCAAAATGTATTATTTTTATTGATTTGCTTACCATAATAAAATGTATACAAATACACTCTAAATCCCCTATGATTTAAATCATATATTTGATGTATCTAGTCTTAGCTTACACCCAATATTTACTGACGCTTTCCTTGTGCATCACCATTTTGCCCCTGTTTGGTATTCTGGGAACCACAGAGATTTGGTTCTGTATGAATGCTTGTTATCCCTACAAGTTGCTTTGACAGTACAAACCCTGAACATGTGCAGATGTATTTGAAGTAAAACCAGCATAATATCATATGCAAAGTGCAGTAAACCCAAGTGAGCCAGTCATAAATAACATAACTCTCTGGCACAACAACAGCACACTATAAATATATTGATCTCTTTGGTTTATTCAAACATTATCTTTGCTCTTTCTACTGCCTTACTGAATAAACTGGAACGAATTTAGCTTCTTGATATTGTTTAAAATTCAAACTTAGAGTTACATTGTTTCCATTATGCAAGGTCCTGTGGTACTGCAATATAAATATTTCTCCACTAAGTGCTGCAATAATGGAAAGGGAAGGAAATATTTCCTCACTGTGAGTTTTATTGCTAATGACCTTTCAAATAAACCATTTGTGCTCCTTTTTATTAGGCACAAATCATATTGAGAGAAGACCCTAAAAAAGTAAGAAAATTTGTTATGTGTTAGAAGAAGAATTATACAGAGTTTTATATACAGTACTGTCAAAAAGTCTTAGGCAGGTGTGAAAAATGCTGTAAGTTAAAAATGCTTTCAGACACAGAAGTGTTAATAGTTTATTTTTTTTAATTAATTAACAAAATGGAAAGTAAATGAATAGAAGAGGAATCCAAATCAAAAGTTGGTGTGACCACCCTTCAAAACAGCATCAATTCTTCTAGGTACACTTGCACACAGTTTTTGAAGCAACTCAGCAGGTAGGTTGTTCCAAACATCTTGGATAATTAACCACAGATCTTCTGTGGATGTAGGCTGCCTCAAATCCTTCTGTCTCTGTATGTAATCCCAGACAGACTCGATGACGTTGAGATAAGGGCTCTGTGGGGGCCAAACCATCACTCCCAGGGCCAAAGTTCTTCTTTACACTGAAGATGCTGTTTAAAAAAAATAAACCTGCAAGTCAATGGCATAATGTGCTAGTATGCGCGGGCATTCGCATGTAGGGGCAAGAGGGGCACAAGTGCTCCCCCCTGGACCAAGGTGTCCGCAGTGTAGCCAACCGCCCGTAAATTTACAGGCAGCTCGTAAATTTTAATCCGTTTTTGAGCTGCCGTAAATGCCTGTTACAGACAGCAGCTGCCCATGGAATATGTGGCTGCAGGTAGAAATTGGAACATGCACAGTTCCAAAGTCTGACCGGCTCTGGCAAGTTCATACTGTACATGCTCACCCACTTTCGGCCGAGCGGGCGCAAGTGCAGTGAGGTAATGATGCATTGGCGCCGCCTGGCACCATTTTTGAATGGACAGCAGTTGGCACTTGGCCGCCTGGCGCCATTTTTGAATGGACAGCAGTTGGCACTTGGCATATCAGCGAACATGCCTCCCAACCCAGAGACTGGACCATGGCTGGAGCCTGTGAGGACTCCCATCACCACCATGCCACTGTAAGCATGGCCACATGGAGACTGGCTGT
Organism: Lithobates septentrionalis; assembly: GCA_037952835.1. Taxonomy (NCBI): domain Eukaryota; kingdom Metazoa; phylum Chordata; class Amphibia; order Anura; family Ranidae; genus Lithobates; species Lithobates septentrionalis. The sequence continues at coordinate 30,179 of JBBDGP010000972.1, read as the reverse complement.
TAGAGGGAGACTCCCACCACTCCACTGTGAGCATAGCCACATTGAGTCCTGGAGACCAGACCCCTGCACCATCCATCCATGGCTGCTATATCTACAGTATGTGATTTCCTCATCAACCACCTCCTGTATCATGTCCGCAGCCCCCAACCATCTCCTGTATCATATCCGAAGCCTCCAACCACCTCCTGTATCATGGCTGCAGCCTCCAACCACCTCTTGTACCATGTCCGCACTTTGCAGCCTCCAACCACCTCCTGTACCGTGTCCACAGCCTTCAACCACCTCCTGTGTCCTGTCCGCAGCCTCTAACCACCCCCTTGACCATGGCTGAAGCCTCCAACCACCTCCTGTATCATGTCCACAGCCTCCAACCACCTCCTGTGTCATGTCCACAGCCTCCAACCCCCTCCTATATCCTGTCCACAGGCTCTAACCTCCTCTTGTACCATGTCCGCACTCCGCATTTTCCAACCTTAAAATGATGGCCCCCCCCGAAAAAAATTCTGCGGATGCCCATGCTAGTATGCATCGAATACTAACACATTATGAAATACCTTGGAACAAAGCCTTCCTGAGAAGGCTGACATATTCCCCCAGTCTTTCATCCAGGTTCACGTGCTCTGGCTATGTGATTGGCCGGAGCCGCGATGATGTCACTCCCGCTCATGCGCGTGGGAGCCTTCGGTTTTGGCACAAAGCTCTGAAGTTCTAGCAAGGTATGCCGGTCTTCAGAGCGCATGCACCAGTGATGTCACCGGCTGCATGTAGGTGAATAGCTCCTAAAAGGTGCACATTTAGGAGATATTTATTTTACCTACAGGTAGGCCTTATTGAGCAGGAGAAAGGTTTGGTGAATACGTTTTAGGGATAACTTCAGTTTAGCTTTAACCTGCCTCTGGAGCTGCAGTGATGAATAAATCAGCTCTGGCCAGTGACTTCACTGCCCTAGAAACTGCACAAAGGTAAAAAGATGTATATACCTGTTTTCAGGCCACTCCAGTTCACTCATTTTAGCTCCTGTGTCAGCCAGCAATGGCTGCAGGGAGAAGAGAGAGTGTTCTTATAACAGCTAGTAAGGCCTATAATGGTGACATCACCCATAGGCTTTAATGACCCACCAGTTGTCCGTGCTCCCTCCTCTCTCCTGCAGCTATGCTGGCTGAGCCTGGCCATGTGACTGGCTTCCAGATTGAAAATAGGTAAGTATACAGATGTTTCATACACAGGCTGGTTAGCATAGGTGTTATGAGGGTGAAGGAACAGATTTAAGGCTAGTTAGGTGTAAGCTGGGATTCCACTTTAAGGTAAAAATGGATAACATTTAGTACCACTTTGAAAGAGCAATTTCTATTCCGATTCATCACCTTTACATAGGGGAGGATTTGGTTGTATGGTTGAATGATAACTTCCACTGGACTATGATAGAGGGGAGAAGGGGAACAGGTTTATCCATTTAATGGCTATCGCTTTAAGTTACAATATCTCTTTACAAATGTAGTGTTACTCGCAGGAATTTTCTAGCATAGCGTGGCTGTAGTCCCTCATCTAATATACCAGATAGACCAATGTTGGGTGTACAGGGGGACAAAGTTGCAGTATGGTGGTTAGCATTGTGATTACCTGCTTCTAGAATTCAACTATAAATGGACGATTTCAGAGAAGGCGCATCAATTCTGCCTGGAATTGACTACATCGCAGACAAATTGGATTGGCCACCTTTTTTACGCAGATGAATAGGGGATGAGTATGTTGGATAATGTGTGACGATAATGTATAATTGAATTACTCTGGAAGGCGAGGCTAACATGTGAGAGGAGAAGATATCGCCCCAATCCCCTGACAACATTGTATAAGATTTTGTCACTTTAGCATTGTGTCCCATAAGGGTTATTGTTCTTTTTTTATATATTTAACATACAATTGGTTGCACTGAAGTTGGCTCTTGTTAGTAGGAAGTTTAACTTTTTTTTTTTTAACAAGAAAAGGAAGTTAACATTTAGCAATTGGTGGTTTTGCAAACACAGACTTCATTAGTCATCAATCATTAGTTTTGACTTTTTTTACCTGACTACTGTAGATCTTTTATTTTTTTATTAATGCCTAACTCCAGATAAAACAGAAGGAGGTAAACAGTACAGGAAGTGGGAAAAAATTGCATCACTAAAGCTTTAAAACCCTGACAGAGGCGAGTCTGCTGGGGATTCCATTAAAGTGTTTGTTACCCTAAAAAAAAAAAAAAAATGATCCTGTTCCTTTAAAGCATGAATAACAGCACAGTGCTTTTGCTGTGTAATTTGGCCCTTTGTATCATCTAAAATAACTGGTTGATCCTGCCTGGTGCTGCCCTCCCCTCTGTAAACTGACCACATTTATAATGGCTGCTGAGCCCTGACAGCTCTCCTCTGTCCTCTCCTCTCCCCTCCTTCCCTGTCTATCAGCTTGTGTCAGTGCCTGCCCCTCCCCTCCTACTGCTAAAATAACTTTGTCATTTTCAGACAATCCCCAGTGTTCCATAATGTTATGTGCCCAGTGTATATGCTTTATAAAGTGCCATTCTATACCTTATTTCAGAGCTCCGCACACGGCGCTCATGAGACCGCCCGCCGCTCTCTTCCTCGCCTCCCCTCTTCCTGATTGAAATCAGCGGTGGGATCATCAATCCCGCCCACTGTAGCTATCAGATCGGGAGAGGGAACGGCGGGCGGTCACCTGAGCGCCGAGCGGCGCACTGAAATAAGGTATAGAATGGCCCTTTTTTAATAAAGCACACACACTGGGCACATAGCATTATGGAACACTGGGGATTGCCTGAACATTACAAAGTGGGTTTACAACCACTTTAATTGTGTAAAATATGTTGAACCACTAACCTCAAGTGGTGCACTATTGGGTTTATTAGAGGTGATGACTTGTATCTGGCTGATAACCCTAAGAAGCCATGCTCTGTAGTGCTCTGATTGTCCACTCTGGAAAACTAACAAGGTCATTTTTATCATCCGAGAAATCCTGCAAATGTTTTTGCCACATTAGGTTTTGTCAACTTTGTACATAAGTAAATTTGTTATTGGATTTGTATTTGGCACTATTGTTTACAGTAATAATTTTACCTGAAAGCCTATATTGGTTATACTAATCCTAACTCCTGATCTCAAATGTCCATCACTAACACTAATGCTAAACCCAAAATACCCTCCAACCCCAGCCACTATCTATCCTCACCTCAGTCTCGCATATCTCCCACCCTAGCAATCAACCAAACCCTTACCCTAAGTGGAACTCTTTATTAAGGATGAGCTCAGGCGTGTTCGCACAGCCCATTTGCAGAGCCCGCCAGGAAGTCGGCACGGCACTGCACTAATCACAGGCAGTGAGACATCTTCCTGATGTGCGGCTGCAGAGATCGGGAAATGTCTCACTGCCTGTGATTAGCGCAGCGCAGTGAGACTTCCTGGCGGGCTCTGCACCTGGGCTGTGCGAACACGCCCAAGCTCATCCTTACTCTTTATTCTCCTAGTTCTAACTCTAATCTTCAGGCTAAATCCTAACACTAACCCTTAATCCCTAGCCATAGCCATAAAGGGAATAAAACAAAAACAAGGGGGGACACAGGCCTTGTACAGTACCTAATGTAACATTTATTAAAAATACAGTGCCAATACATACTGTACAGCTATAGATTCAGACTAGTTTATTATTGTTATCATTTTATTTTTCTGGGTGGTAACGTCTGTTTATGCAATGATCCCTCACTCATTCTAGGGGTGAGCTTCTGTTGTCTTGGCTGTAGTGATCTTATATAAATTGTAACATACATGGGAACAATGCTCCTGAGGAAGAGTGTCCGTCCCTCGAAACACATTAGCTTGCAAGTCTAATGCCTGGGTCGTGGTGATATATATCTACAACCTGAACATTCTGTAACTTGGGTTCTATTTTTATTCCTGCTTGCCTGTGGCATTCTGTGAGTGTGTACAGTATTTGGCATAATCATTTTCTAGATTGTAAGCTCTAATGAGCAGGGCCCTCTGATCCCTCCTGTATTGATTTGTATTGTAAGTGTACTGTCTGCCCTCATGTTGTAAAGCGCTGCGCAAACTGTTGGCACTATATAAATCCTGTATAATAAAAATAATAATAATAATACATTTTACATTTGGTAATGGACAAGGCCTTTGCGTCCCCTTGTTTTTATTATGATTCCCCATCTGTGAGTGCAGCATCAGTTACCGGTTTATGATAGAAACAGACACTGGGTTGTCACAACATTGACACCACTCTGGTTCTCGCCTACACCTTAGCGCTTTGGTGCCATGACTGTATAGCCATAAAGGGGAATTTCTCTAAGACTGGGGCAGCCAGAACCTTGCAGAACCTGGAACAATTGTACATAGCAACCAATCAGTTTCTGGCTTCTATTTTCAAAGCTGAACTAGACAAGCTGAAGATGAAAGCCGATGTCTGTGCAAAGCTGCTCCAGATGTCATCTGTTCCAGTTTTAGTAAATCCCCCCCCCCCCAATATAGTCATATAATATTCACAATCTTGAGCAAACACTACAAGAACACCTATTCTGGATTATGCCAACAAAATTTTTTGATGTGCCAAAAAAAAAAATGTGCTAAAATGTCTGCGACAAATATAATTGATCTGTTGAATAATATTTAGATATACCAGTCTGTATCTCTTATCTAAAAGAGGGCAAAAAGATTGATTTGGTTCTGAAAAAGGGACTATCCCTTCAAATGAGAGAATTGGGAGTTATGGGATAAGTATCTTTTTACTAATAAAGCCTATGTGCAGCCAAAATAAAAAACACAAAAAATCAGCACAAGGGAGATAACTTACAATCAAGTAGGACATGTCTCTTGGGCTGATGCCTCTTCTATTAGGTGAAATCTTCCTCAGTCCATGCCCTTCGGTCCGGCGCCCCACCCACTGGAGCTACAGGGATCAATAGAACTGTAGGAGCTGTCAAAGGCTCTCTTAAAACGTGCCCAACTATGCCCACCACCCTTTCTGCCCAGCTGCTCTAGCCATAAAAGCCATACTACTGCTTCTGTTAATGAAACAGGATCTATGAGTGCAGGAAGGGCGGATGATCGAAAGGTCCATCTTTCTATTCCTACATTGTTGCCCATTCATAGCTGTAGCATGACTTCCATAGATGGAGCAGCTGGGTGGAAAGGGCAGGAGGCATAGTCGGGCTGTCTTGATAAGAACCTGTGACAGCTCCTACAGTTCTATTGATCCCAGCCGTACCAGAAGATTATGGTGGCAGGGGAAGGAAATGGTTAGAACCTCAGTTTTTTGCTGTGTCCTTATGTTCCATTACAAAAAGTAATGAGAAATCCAAACCTTTAGGCCCGGGTTCACACCTGTGCGGTGCGAATTGAAGCTCCGGTTTCCCTGCGAAGAGAAAAATCATTTGTTCAGCATTTCACGTCAGTTTTTGATCAGGATCAGGTCAGGATTGCATCAGTATCAGGTCAGGTTTACATCAGGATAGACATGTGCACAGCCAAAAAATTCGTTCGTTTTCGTTTCATTAGTTTATTTTTTTTTTTCGTTTTTCGGGTCATTCGTTATAATCGCGATTCGTAAATTCGTTCATTCGTAAATTCGTAAATGCATTCGTACATTCGTAAATTCGAACATTCGTTCATTCGTACATCCGTTCATTCGTACATTTTTACATTTGTTCATTTGTAAATTCGTACATTCGTAAATTCGGAAAATCGTACATTTGTAAATTAGAAAATTCGGAAATTTGTAAATTCGAAGTTTGAAAATCCAAAAACCCGAAAATTCAAAAATCTGAAATAGTAACTAACTATTAAATTATAGGTATTGTAATTTCCTTTCAAATTTGACTGTCAGTGAACGTAACAAATACGAATTTATCCGAAGTTACGAATTATCCAAAACAAATGCTGCATCTAAACAAATGTAACGGAACAAATGAATAATAAATAATAATAATAAAACGTTGTTATTATTATTATTGTTATTTATTATTATTAATTCATTACGTTCCATTCCATTTTTTCGGATCATTAATAAATTTGGATAAATTTGTATGTGTTACGTTCACTAAGAGCCAAATTTTAAAGGAAATTACAATACCTATATTTTAAAAGTTACTAGTAATTACTAATAGTTAATTTATTATTAGTTAACTATTATTTCAGATTTCCGAATTTTCGAATTTACAAATTTACGAATTCACTAATTTACTAATGTACGAATGTACGAAAGTACATTAGTAAATTGCGAATGTACGAATGTACGAATGCCCGAATTTACGAATGTCCAATTTTATCGAATTTACGAATATTTGGAAAAAATTTGTTAAACAAGTTTTCGTTAATTCGGATATTCCTGAATTAACGAATTTGTCACAATGCCCAGAAAACGCACGTGCGAATCCAATGCACATATGTGAACCAGCCTCATTCAAATGAACGTATTTTAAAATGTCATGCGAATTGGATGCCGTGTAAGCCGCATCCAATTCGCATAGGTGTGAACCGGACCTTACAGTTTTCACTGGAATTTGAACAGAGAGCAATTCTTCCAGTGGGAACACCTGCTCTGATGACTATGGTCTAAGATGGGACTTTCCCTCACTTTCAGTTGTGTCTCTAGGAGAGTAAGTGAAGGAACTTCTCCCCAACATTTTACAGGAAGTAAAAAGTATGACAGTTTTTTTAACCATTCTCTTCATTCTGCATTCTATTTGTTTTTAGCAAATCACCCCCGATGTGCCCATGCCATTGTTATCGGCAATCGTTCAACATACAAGATTGTTCAATTGTCACTTTACAGTCATTTCAGGTTATTTGTGCTATAGCATTCCGAGCAGTGCGTTGACACACAGGTTCAGCTCTAAAGAGCGATAATTGAGGAAGAAACTTAATAGGGGAAGTTGTTACGTAGTCCAGTAAAGCAGTTTCAGAATCTCTTTCTAAAAACTACAGAGAGTTACTTTGCTTCCTCTTGTGTCATCAACATATTCTGACAACATCACACATGACCGAGAGCTGTGGGTGCTGAAAAGGCACCAACACTTGTGTGGGATATTAAAGTTTTGGAAGAACCTCTGGTATCAGGGTAACCTCAAAGATGGCTCTTGTGGAAATGATGTGGCTTTGGAGTGAAGGAGTGGCTGCAGCAGACAAAGGGGACTGGAAAGGGGCCCTAAAATCGTTCACCACCATCACAGAGCCTAGAGCCAAGATCTGCTTCAACATCGGCTCTTGTCATATTGTGATGGGAGATTTACAAGAGGCAGAAAAGGTCAGTAATGCTGTCAGAGGAATGCCATTCATGTGCCTGGGGTTTAATGAGATACAAAAGGCCCATTTATATTTGTGGTCAGGGACTGGGGGGCAGTATAAACATGAGGTTGAGCACACCCCCAGTCTTTGAGATGCCAGGGCAGTGAACGGGGACAGTACCACTGTTGAACAGGACCCATGCCAAAAAATGGGGCCACTCCACAACTGCCCTGCAACCGTATGCAATTCAAGTGGTTGTGGTGCAGTGGTGTGGCATTTACAAGGTTAAAACAGGTGGGATAACACAGGCAGTGAGGAGGTGACATCTTGTGACAGAAGCATGTATAAACATAGACTTAGGGCACTTTCACACTGGGGCGTTGGGGGCGTCGGCGGTAAAGCGCCGCTATTTTTAGCAGCGCTTTACCGTCATTTTAGCAGCGCTTTTTGGCCGCTAGCAGGGAGCTTTTAACCCCTGCTAGCGGCCAAAAAAGGGTTAAAATTGCCTGCAAAGCGGCGCTGCCCATTGATTTCAATGGGAAGGGGCGCTTTAGGAGCCGTGTATACACGGCTCCTAAAGCGCCTCAAAGAACTGCTTGCAGGCCTTTTTTTAGCGTCCTGCCAGCGCACTGCTACAGTGTGAAAGCCCTTGGGCTTTCACACTGGAGTGACAGGAGAGGTGCTTTGCAGGCGCTCTTTTTAGCGCTATAGCACCTCTAAAGCGCCTCAGTGTGAAAGTAGCCTTAGCCCCGGTTCACACAGGGGCGGCACGACTTGCAGGTCGCCTCAGCGAGGCGACCTGCAAACAACTTCCGCGGCGACTTGCAAAACGACTTCTGTATAGAAGTCTATGCAAGTCGCCCCAAGTCGCCCCCAAAGTAGTACAGGAACCTTTCTCTAAGTCGGAGCGACTTGCGTCGGTCCTATTAGAACGGTTCCATTGTACAGAACGGGACAAGTCGCCCCTGTGTGAACCGGCTCTTAGGGTAGATATTTATGAAGTTAGATTGCTTCATGGTCTAAATCAGATCTAGATCAGTGATTAGGTGACATAATGCGTAGGGAGGAGCTAATGACATCACACCACAAGACCAGAAGTGTACGGGGCTGGGCATTACATTGTCTCCAAACTGTGGCCCTTTTCTTGCCTTTATCCAGCCATTGGGGCTCCGTCCTTCCAATGATACAGGGAACTATTCCTCACACTGCCCTTAACAATAAGGAAAACCATTTCTTCGACTGACACCAACAGTGTGGCTCTATTCCTCCCATTGACACCAACGATGGGGCACTATTCCTCCCACCAATATCAATGATGGGGCACTATTCCTCCCACTGATAACCACCAACTTTGTTTACTCCCACTAACACTGGGACATTCTCTACTCCATCTGGCCCCCCTAAAGTCTGAAACTGGCTCTTTGTTTAGAAAGTTTGGAGACCTCTGATCTAAATAACGTAGGCCTCTTTTAGACAGGTGAACCCTGCCAGTGGAACCGCCTGCTCAGCTGAGAATCTGTCTGCTGATCTCCCGCTGAGCAGGTGGATGTCAGGTCCGTGCCCACTTCGCTTATGCAGAGCGGACGCAGACACATTCCGCTTTCCCCTATGGGCGGTCAAATGAAAACGGATCGACTGTCCGTTTCCATCCGACTGTCATCCAATCTGATCTGCCAGACGGGTGGGGAATGAATCCCACATCCGTTTGTTTTTAGAGCACAGGATCGGATCGGATGCAGGGGTGTGTCAACGGACACATGTCCATTTACATCTGCCGCTCCATAGAGAGCAATGGATGGTCTGATTGGGTCTGCCTAAAAAAGTCCCCCCCAGTGTGAAAGGGGCCTAAGATCACATAAGACTATATTGGTAACATGGAAGAGTCCATGTTCTCCATTTTTTTATGGAATGGAGAAAATTGGTGAACACAGACCTCCCATTATATAAATGTATCTATGGAGAAACCTTTGCTGCCTATTTTCTGAAAGCAGAGACTGAGGAGAATGAAATGGTGATAGTTCCAATTTTTCTATGTCATATGATATTTGTGCAAATTGTTTGTAAAAAAAAAAAACACTAAAGTTAATTTTAGAGCACACAAATGCAATGGTATTACCTATTTTTTTTGTAAATATAAAGTTGCACAGAGTAAATAGATTCCAAACATGTAAAGCCTTAAAAATGGTGTGCGTTAATGAAAGGCAACAAACTTTTTAAAGTTCTAAAAATTTTATAGGGAACACTTAAAGCCCCTACAAGTCATCTGTTTAAAACTGATCATGAATATTGGCCCTAACATTATTGTGATATATAACGTTTAGCGCAATCAGTGTTTTTGTACATATGTATGCCCCACATGTATATTTATGTTCATATGTGTGTGTACATGGGGGTGGGCTCAAATTTTTTTGGGAGAGAGGCTTACATGGGTGGATTTTATTTTTAGTGTGTCTATGGGAATGTTTGACCATTCTTCCAGAAGCTCATTTGTGAGGTCAGGCACTGATGTTGGACGAGAAGTGCTGGCTTGCAGGCTCCGCTCTAATTTATCCCAAAGGTGTTCTATCGGGTTGAGGTAAGGACTCTGTGCAGGCCAGTCAAGTTCCTCCACCCCAAACTCACTCATCCATGTCTTTATGGACCTTGCTTTGTGTACTGGTCCAAATCATTTTGTGGAGAAGGGATTATGGTGTGGGTTTTTTTTTTTCAGGGCTTGTTCCTGTGAAGGGAACTCTTAAGGCATCAGCATACCAAGACATTTTGGACAATTTCATGCTCCCAACTTAGTGGTAACAGTTTGGGGATGGCTCCTTCCTGTTTCAACATGACTGCACACCAGTGCACAAAGCAGAGTCCACATCAGTGCCTGACCTCCCAAATGCGCTTCTGGAAGAATGGTCAAAAGATCCCATAAACACACTTCTAAACCTTGTGGGTGGCCTTCCAAGAAGAGTTGAAGCTGTTATATCTGCAAAAGATGGGCCAACTCAATATTGAACCCTACGGACTAAGACTGGGATGCCATTAACCACTTCAGCCCTGGAAGATTTTACCCCCTTCCTGACCAGAGCATTTTGTACAATTTGGCACTGCGCTGCTTTACCTGGTAATTGCGCGGTCATGCAATGCTGTACCAAAACACAATTTGTGTCCTTTTTTCCCCACAAATAGAGCTTTCTTTTGGTGGTATTTGATCACCTCTATGGCTTTTATTTCTTGTGCTATAAACAAAAAAAGCGACAATTTTGAAAAAAAACCAATATTTTTTCGTTTTTGCTATAATAAATATCCCCCAAATTTTTTTTAAAAACAAATTTCCTCATCAGTTTAGGCCTATATATATATTCTTCTACATATTTTTGGTAAAAAAAAAAAATCGTAATAAGCGTATATTGATTGATTTGCGCAAAACTTATAGCATCTACAAAATAGGGGATAGATTTATGGCATTTTTATTATTTTTTACTAGTAATTGCAGTGATCAGCAATTTTTATCGGGATTGCGACATTGCGGCGGATAGATCCGACACTTTTGACACTTTTTTGGGACAATTGACATATATACAGCGATCAGAGCTAAAAATAGCCACTGATTACTGTATAAATGTCACTGGCAGGAAGGGGTTAACACTAGGGGGCCATCAAGGGGTTAAATGTGTTCCCTAAGAGCCCATTCACACAGGGGCAACACCACTTGTAGGTCGCCTCAGCAAGGCGACCTGCAAACGATTTCCGCGGTGACTTGCAAAACGACTTCTGTATAGAAGTCTATGCAAGTCGCCCCAAGTCGCCCCCAAAGTCATTCAGGAACCTTTTTCTAAGTTGGAGCGACTTGCGTCGCTCCGATTAGAACGGTTCCATTGTACAGAACGGGAGGCGACTTGTCAGGCAACTAGGTCGCCTGACAAGTTGTCCCTGTGTGAATGGGCTCTCAGTGTATGTTCTAACTCTGGGGAGAGAGGAGTGACTAGAGGAGGAGACATATCGCTGTTCCTAACCAACAGGAACACACGATCTGTCTCTCCTCTCCTGACAGAACGGGGATCTGTGTGTTTACACACACAGATCCCCGTTCTGTCTCTTGTGCCCGCGATCGTGGATGGCCAGTGGATATTGCGACCACCAGCCACGCGCATCGGGTCCTCCACCGTGGACGCGTGCGCCTGCTAATGCTCTTAAAGGAACCGACGTACCTGTACGTCGTTTTGACAAGGGCTGCCAACGTATATGTACGTGAGCCGGCGAGAAGTGGTTAAAGTTCATGTGTGTGCAAAGGGAGGTGTCCCAATACTTTTGGTAATATAGTGTGTGTGTGTGTGTGTATATATATATATATACTCAGTATAGTATGTTTTACATGTGTTAAATAAAAACCACCAATATATACAGTGAATTTTCCAGGGAATGCCATAAAATAATTAAATTAATTTAGAAAGAAAAAAATCAGAAAACAATTGACGCGGTTACCAAAAAAAAAAAAAATAAGATAGCTTTATTAATTGCAATTTTTTTTAGTCAGCTGCTTGACTTTGCTGCAGTTTTTGTAAGTTGGGCCTATCCAGTTACAGCTAAAACAAATCTGAAATGTAGAATACCTAACCCAGCAATAGTAGCAGGTCCATCCTGCAATGTTGAACTTTAAAGCATGAAATTAATTGTTTTATAACACAAACATTTCTGTCTTTTAGGCCTTCAAATCCACTATTGAAAAAGATAAACATTTGGCTGTGGGGTATTTCCAGCGTGGCTCCGTCTTCTACAAAGAGGGGAAGTAAGTAACAGCACAGCCTACAATAGGTTTTATTCCTAAAAGTACCTTGCTGTAGGTCAAGAAGAATTATTTCTTCAGATGCATTCATGCTTGAGTTTCTGTTACTATTGCCAGCGTTTAAAGGGTTAGTTCACCTTTACCAAAAAACTGCCTATGCAGGTAGGGGGTGCCTGACAATCAAAACAAACTGTGCAGCTTTGACTAAAGTTGGATAATGCCTTTGCTATAACTGTAGGCCTGTTACAGTATCTCACAAAAGTGAGTGCACCCCTCAAATTTTTGTAAATATTTTATTCTATCTTTTCATGTAACAACACTGAAGAAATGACACTTTGCTACAATATAAAGTAGTGAGTGTACAGCTTGTATAACAGTGTAAACTTGCTGTCCCCTCAAAATAACTCAACACAGAGCCATTAATGTCTAAACCACTGGCAACAAAAGTGAGTACACCCCTAAAGGGAAAATGTCCAAATTGGGCCCAAAGTGTTAATATTTTGTGTGGCCACCATTATTTTCCAGCACTGCCTTAACCCTCTTGGGCATGGAGTTCAACAGAGCTTCACAGGTTGCCACTGGAGTCCTCTTCAACTCCTCCATGACAACATCTTGGAGCTGGTGGATGTTAGAGACCTTGCGCTCCTCCACCTTCCCTTTGAGGATGCTCCACAGATGATCAATAGGGTTTAGGTCTGGAGACATGCTTGGCCAGTCCATCACCTTTACCCTCAGCTTCTTTAGCAAGGCAGTGGTCATCTTGGAGGTGTGTTTGGGGTCGTTATCATGTTGGAATACTGCCCTGCGGCCCAGTCTCCGAAGGGAGGGAATCATGCTCTGCTTCAGTATGTCACAGTACATCTTGGCATTCATGGTTCTCTCAATGAACTGTAGCTCCCCAGTGCCGGCAGCACTCATGCAGTCCCAGACCATGACACTCCCATCACCATGCTTGAATGTAGGCAAGACACACTTGTCCTTGTACTCCTCACCTGGTTGCCCCCACACACGCTTGACACCATCTGAACCAAATAAGTTTATCTTGGTCTCATCAGACCACAGGACATGGTTCCAGTAATCCATGTCCTTAGTCTGCTTGTCTTCAGCAAACTGTTTGCAGGCTTTCTTCTGCATCATCTTTAGAAGAGGCTTCCTTCTGAGAAGAAAGCCATGCAGACCAATTTGATGCAGTGTTCGGTGTATGGTCTGAGCACTGACAGGCTGACCCCCCATCCCTTCAACCTCTGCAGCAATGCTGGCAGCATTTATGCATCTATTTCCCAAAGACAACCGCTGGATATGACGCTGAGCACATGCACTCAACTTCTTTGGTCAACCATGGCGAGGCCTGTTCTGAGCGGAACCTGTCCTGTTAAACTGCTGTATGGTCTTGGCCACCGTGCTGCAGCTCAGTTTCAGGGTCTTGGCAATCTTCTTATAGCCTAGGCCATCTTTAAAGTGGTTGTAAACACTTACAGACCGCTTTTTGCTACAGGTAAGCTTATATTAAGGCTTACCTGTAGCTATCCAGGATATCTCCTAAACCTGCATGGTTTAGGACATATCCCCTGTATTTGCATGTGCCAACGTCATCGGCACATGCGCACTGAAGCAAATTGAAACCATGGCACGTACGTGCTGTTTGCTTCAGTGAATGTGCCATAACCTTGTAGCATTAATGAATCACATGACACCGGGAAGAGAAAATGGCTAATTGGGCCCAATTTGGACATTTTCACTTAGGGGTGTACTCACTTTTGTTGCCAGCGGTTTAGACATTAATGGCTGTGTGTTGAGTTATTTTGAAGGGACAGCAAATTTGCACTGTTATACAAGCTGTACACTCACTACTTTACATTGTAGCAAAGTGTAATTTCTTCAGTGTTGTCACATGAAAAGATATAATAAAATATTTACAAAAATGTGAGGGGTGTACTCACTTTTTTGAGAAACTGTGTATACAAAAAAAACCACTATATTACCCAAAGTATTGGGATGCCTGCCTTTACACGCACATGAACTTTAATGGCACCCCAGTCTTAGTCCATAGGATTCAATATTGAGTTGGCCCATAAAGACATGGATGAGCGAGTTTGGGGTGGAGGAACTTGACTGGCCTGCACAGAGTCCTGACCTAAACCCTATAGAACACCTTTGGGATGAATTTGAGTGGAGACTGCGAGCCAGGTCTTCTCGTCCAACATCAGTGCCTGACCTCACAAATGCACTTCTGGAAGAATGGTCAAACATTCCCATAGACACACTCCTAAACCTTGTGGACAGCCTTCCCAGAAAAGTTGAAGCTGTTAAAGCTGCAAAGGGTGGGCCAACTCAATATTGAACCCTACAGACTAAGACTTGGATGCCATTAAAGTTCATGTGCGTGTAAAGGCAGGTGTCCCAATACTTTTGGTAATATAGTGTATATTTCCATCCATACACACACATACACACACACACACACACAAATCTTTCTTTTTATAGGACAATAGCAGCGGTAATGCCATATGCGTTTTTTGAGCCTAGCTCACTATTTAATGAACGGTGTTCAGCAGGCTCATGTGCTTTTCTTCTCTGACAATAACATTTTGAACAAAAAGGAATTTTAAAAATGTTGGTACCCATTGTATGCTTCTTAAACACTACAGAAGACCCAAAACCTAAAATTTGTTGGTTGATTCACAACCTTGGTGCAAATCAGAGGTGCTCACTCTGTATGTTAGGTACAAGTCCTAACCTAATGTCTCTGAAAATGATATGGTGGCATATGAAGTAGTGCTTACTAACAAGCATCCAAACTATCCCTGGACTGAAATTGTTTTGTATACAGGAATAAGACGAAAATACTCCTAGCTTCTGTACAGGTCCTCCTGTGCAGGTTCCAACAGTAGCAATAGTTTGAGGTTATTGCCAACAGAGGCGTTTCCACTAGTTGTAAAAGTATTCATGCATCAATGGCCTTACTAGTTTAATCCATTTCTCAAATAACTTACATAGTTATTATAGTGATCTGACACACATATTGATGTACCAACAGCCCTACTATTCTTGTAATACACATCACAAAATCACTACCCATGGGACTTCTAAAGTACAAAACCATTGTATAATAACCACGTATTTCAAAATTAATTCATTTTTTATCAGTATAGATAAATAGGTACAAAGTTACGTCATAGGGAAACATAAAAGACAAATGGCTGATTTAATACAATTTGTGGTGTTTTACATATTGACAACATACTTGATATCGCATGTCATTTGCACCATATTAATCTTGGAGAAAATTTGCATACAATTCCATCATATAAGAAGGCACGTCTCATTTCTTAACGCGTTTTGTGAGCTAAAATTTACTTCATCAGGAGTCAATGCAATTTCCAGAATCTCTGAGAAATGCAAATAAATATTAAGGTAGCGTAGAGGAGACCATGATTTGGTATTCAGACTAAAAAGTCAAATATATAAAATAATGTATTATATATCGTATTTATCGGCGTATAACACGCACTTTATTCCCCTTAAAATGAGGGGGAAATCGCGGGTGCGTGTTATACGCCGAACCCCTGCGATCCACCGCTGACTGAGCGGAGCAATCGCCGACCGCGATTTGAAAATGGCGCCGCCGGCGCCGAAATACACAGAGTCGGTCCTCGGCTCTTCTCGGCCACTTGCGGCTTCACTCGAGCGCCGCCTGAACCTAGCCGAGTACACTTCGGCTAGCTCCGCTCACAGTCACGCCCATCCCGGGCGGGACTACGAGTGGAGCCGAAAGTGTCCGAAAGTGAACGAGAGCCGCCGAGAAGAGCCGAGGATCGGCTCTATGTATTTCGGCACCGGCGGCACCATTTTTAAACTGCAGTGACACTGACATGTCACTGCAGTTTAACTGCAGCCTGGGCAAGGCTGCAAAAGGACACAGACAAAGCTGCAGATCGGCACTGGCAAAGCTGCAAGGCTGCAAATGGACACTGATAAGGCTGCAAATGACCCCAAGGCTGCTGACTGCAAGGCTGCAAATGACACCAAGGCTGCAAATGACACTGGACAAGCATGCAGATGGACGCTGTGCAAGGCTGCATTGATGGGCATTTGAATGTAAGTTTTTTTCCTTAAAACATTTTTTTCCTTAAAATTCCCTCCTAAACTTGGGGTGCGTGTTATACGCCGGCGCGTGTTATACGCTGATAAATACAGTAGTTACATAATCTGGTTGAAAAAAGTCCGTCCAGTTCAACCAACACAGAAAAAAAAAAAAGATTATAACTTCTAAATCAGCCCAAATTGAGACCACAGACTTCCCGGAAGGGTAGCATCAAGGCAAATCTGCCACGGGAGCTGTGGGGGGAGAGTGGAGTCACCAAAGGAAAGGGTGAAAAAGGAGCGAGAACAGAATAACTGCACGGCCAGAAGAACAAATCAGTATACCAAGTGTTTGAAATAATAATAAAATAAGAAAATCCTACAGATAGTGATAATATACTGATCGCCCATTTACATATTAAAAATCAGGTAGACAAACCTGCATTTAATCAACCGATTCAAACCACAACTAGTATATGAGAAAAAAAATAAATTGATGCTTGAGAAAGTAAATGAGGATCTTTATTATGGTTTAAAAAAAAATATCAAAAAGTGCAAAAAGCAAACCTGCTTTTTTTAAGGTGTTATAAGAAATCTAGAAAGTCCCTAGTGGCCTAAGGCGTGCTCCAGGTGTCTATACCATACAAGGTGCCCACCAAACTAACCTCCTCCATTTATGGCTCACAGTCTACCCAAACGTCATGGAGGCGCCACCAACCGAGCCACCCCAATGGGTGGTTTTGACCACTAAAAATGACTATTTATCAAATAAAGATATGCGTATATGAAATGTTGTGTGCATTTTTTGTTTTAAAAAAAAAATCTCTACTTGCAGATTAGATTGTAAGAACCTTTCTTGCCAAAAAAAACCACAAAAATATATTTTTAAAGGCTTGTGGTAGACATTGATAATCATTGTTGTACACACATAATTCAAGCTCATCCATGACTCCATATACACATGTATGTGTATATATATATGTACATCCAGATTACATTTTAGGTATATATTTGCATTCAGGTATCAAGAAGCACTTCAGGACTTTGCTCGCTGCTTCACTGAATTAAGAGGAAATCAATTGATTGACTACAAAATTCTGGGCTTGCCATTTAAACTCTACAGCTGTGAGGTGAGATACAGTAATACTGCGGAATTGTTTGTCACAACAGTTACAGTATGGTCATCATGTACAGTAAGAAGGCATATGTTTTTTGCAAGCTTCACCTGGTTTTATGGGGTTGATAGGACTAATTTAGAATTATTTAATTTAGACCTATGCTCAACCGTAATTTTAAAGCACTCCAAATGGTCTGGTTGGAATAGATAGTAATTGAACGGCTGAGACATTTATCCTGAAAAAATTCAGCTTCAGACTTTGGTCAGGTGCTGCCAACAGAGAAGAAGCCTTGGCATTTGTTCACATGATCTTTAAGAGAGAAGAGAGAGAACAGAGAGAAGAGAGAGGAGAGAGGAGAAGAGAAGAAGAGAAGAGACAGACTCATGCCCCGTACACACGGTCGGATTTTCCGACGGAAAGTGTGTGATAGGACCTTGTTGTCGGAAATTCCGACCGTGTGCAGGCTCCATCACACATTTTCCATCGGATTTTCCGACACACAAAGTTTGAGAGCAGGATATAAAATTTTCCCACAACAAAATCCGTTGTTGGAAATTCCGATTGTGTGTACACAAATCCGACGGACAAAGTGCCACGCATGCTCAGAACAAATAAAGAGATGAAAGCTATTGCCCACTGCCCGTTTATAGTCCCGACGTACGTGTTTTACGTCACCGCGTTCAGAACGATCAGGTTTTCCGACAACTTTGTGTGACCGTGTGTATGCAAGACAAGTTTGAGCCAACATCCGTCGGAAAAAATCCTAGAATTTTGTTGTCGGAATGTCCGAACAAAGTCCGACCGTGCGTACGGGGCATCAGACTGAATAAAGTGGTTAGTAGTTTGTGACACCTCTAAAAGTACCAGCTGTGAACACCAGTTTGTAAGTACCTTTGAGAGAACTATAGGGGTTATTTACGAAAAGAAAAAAAACTTTGCACTACAAGTGCAAACTACAAGTGCAAAGTGCACTGAAAGTGCACTTGGAAGTGCAGTCGCTGTAGATCCGAGGGGGACATGCAAGGAACACAAAAAAACAGCATTTTAGCTTGGATGATAAAATCAGCAGGGCTTCCCCTCATTTTAGATCTACCCCTCAGATTTACAGCGACTGCACTTCCGAGTGCACTTTCAGTGCAATTTCAAGTGCACTCTGCACTTGTAGTTTGCACTTGTAGTGAAAACTGGATTTGCCTTTCGTAAATAACCCCCTTTGTTTCCATGCGATGTGGAAAATTACATTAGCTGCTACAGCTTTACTGTTTAGCAAAACTTCACCTGTAGGTATTTTACTAGCTTGGACTGAGTTTTGTGACAGTTGTAAGAAGGCACGAATGGCCCATTTTGGAGAATCATTGCGATTCAATATATAGTAGAGTTGTTATAGAGTTGTGACTGTGCTCTATGCACTTGCTGCTGTTCACATATCTAATTTATACTCTGTGATCATTTTCTTACATGTGGACAGGTTGTTCAACCTGCCTGCTGACTAATGCCCCGTACACACGGTCGGATTTTCCGATGGAAAATGTCCGATCGGAGCATGTTGTCGGAAATTCCGACCGTGTGTGGGCTCCATCGGACATTTTCCATCGGATTTTCCGACACACAAAGTTGGAGAGCAGGAGATAAAATTTTCCGACAACAAAATCCGTTGTCGGAAATTCCGATCGTGTGTACACAAATCCGACGGACAAAGTGCCACGCATGCTCAGAATAAATAAAGAGATGAAAGCTATTGGCCATTGCCCGGTTTATAGTCCCGACGTACGTGTTTTACGTCACCGCGTTCAGAACGATCGGATTTTCCGACAACTTTGTGTGACCGTGTGTATGCAAGACAAGTTTGAGCCAACATCCGTCGGAAAAAATCCTAGGATTTTGTTGTCGGAATGTCCGAACAAAGTCCGACCGTGTGTACGCCCTATTACTCAGTTGCCTGTGACACTCACAGAATCTAATATACTATGGAAGCCAAATGACTAGCAACTCTAACAGCAAAATAAAATAAAAGGTCTGCAGTCACCAGTGATGCACCTCCATCCCTATATATATGCAAAAAAAAGAGAGAGTCGCCCTGGGACTTTAAATGAGGTGGTCACAGTTAGCCACTGAGTAACAAGAGTAATAGCAGTATAAATGTTTATTAAAATTAATGTAAATACATGGATAATATAGCATATTAGCTCAGCCGATGGATTTGCACATAGTCAAGAAATTAATTAAAGTTGATACAAACGTAATACAATGCAGTATATACAGATGCATGCTTTAGAAAACCCGACGCACGTTTAGCGAGATCATTGCTCACTCATCAGGGGTGGATGCGGATGAGATGTATCAATGAACGAAACCAGAGTTTCCATCGCTGAACCCCCAAATGGATGGCAGCAGCCAGAGTATGGCACGGGAGCTGAGGGGGAGAAGATGGACATGGGTACCTTTAGGGGGGACGCCAGGTGGCAGACATGGCATAAGTGAAGGTGAATGGTCCTATTGTCTCAGTATGTAGCTTGATAGATACCCTGTTTCCCCGAAAATAAGACCTAGTGTGATTGTCGGTGATGGCTGCAATATAAGCCCTACCCCCCAAATAAGCCCTAGTTAAAGTCCTTGTAGATCTTATTTTCAGGGTAGGGCTTATTTTCGGGGAAACAGGGTAGGGCTTATATCGGGGGTAGGGCTTATATTGCAGCCATCACTGACAATGACGCTAGGTCTTATTTTCGGGGAAACAGGGTATCAGCTGATCCAATAATGGAGCAGACATAGAGACCATAGGTAAGAAAGTAAGTCCTAAAAAAAAAATATGTTTGTCTTGATATGCAAACAGCTGAACAGCAATGAAAGTCTCTGTGGTGTGCATAGTATTGGTGAGCGACTTCTCCCCCTCAGCTCCCGTGCCATACTCTGGCTGCTGCCGTCCATTTGGGGGTTCAGCGATGGAAACTCTGGTTTCGTTCATCGATATATCTCATCCGCATCCACCCCTGATGAGCGAGCAATGATCTCGCGAAACGTGCGTCGGGTTTTCTGATGCGTGCATCTGTATATACTGCATTGTATTACGTTTGTATGAACTTTAATTATTTTCTTCACTATGTGCAAATCCATTGGCTGAGCTAATATGCTATATTATCCCTGTATGTACATTAATTTTAATAAACATTTATACTGCTATTACTCTTGTTACTAACTGTGACCACCTCATTTAAAGTCGCAGGGCGACTCTCTCTTTTTTTAGCAACTCTAACAACAGACAAGAGTGGTTTGAACTGAGGAGAACACCATTAACTTATCAATGAAAAGTACTTTTGTATTATGGCTTTTCTCAGATTTACAATGAATTGTTGACATTTATCTTCCAGATATTATATAATGTTGCACTAGCACATGCAAAAGTGGGGAACTGGGCAAAAGCAGAAGAGAATCTCATTCTGGCCCTCAGTCAGAAGGTAGAACCAAGGCATGGCACCAAGATAGAGAAAGCAATGCAAGAGATCCTGGTATGTATTATTTTGCAGGGGATATACTGAAGGTATAGATCAGAGAGTAGAGGAGGTCTGAGAACCTGACTCATCTCACTATTATCATTTAATGCTAGCTCCATCCATTGTGGGCATTGTAAGAGGTGGTCAGAATGTTTTTAACCATCCCATCATTGCGGAAGCAGCAAAAATTATACATGTAGTCCCAGAGTGGGGACACACTGTGTGATATATGGGCTTTGTATTATCTTTGCTGCAGGCAAAGTGTTAAAGTGTTACTAAACCCACAACAGGAAAATCAGTCTGTATATGCAGTAAAGCATGCTTGTTATACTCACCGTGGGACCTAAAGGGTAATCCTCTGCATTGTGTTTGTTCCTGACTTATTTCATCCTCCCCTTCTTCCACTGTCCCCAATCCATCTCCAGATAAGACAGAGCCTTTGGAGTCACTTTGCACATGCTCTGTTTGGTGTGTATTGCAAGAGTTTTTTTTTTTTTCTTGGGAGGGTGCATGTGATCAGCACAGGGCCAATTAGCACTGTCCAGACAGAGGGTCAGGGGTCCTGCAGCCTCATAGGACAGCCAGAGTACAATGAAAACTCCTCCTACAAGCTTTAACCAGACATTGATAGAATATACTGCTGATGAGAAAAGGTATTTAGCAGTTTATATGTACTAAAATAATTGCATTTCCATGTTCTGTGTATTGTGGGAGACCAGATATAGCGAATGCAGGGTCCTGGGTTTAGTAACATTTTAAGAACGCCCATGGTCCTGTAATTGACATTTTTTAGTTGTTTAATGTATTTTAGACCACATAATAGTGATAATAGAAAAAAACAGGCAGGTGAGCATGTAATGTTTATGTAGGTGGGAATAGTTTTGCATGCATTTATGCTCCTACATCCTGTACTTTAGCTTTAAAGCGGTGTTCCAGCTGCAATTTTTTTTTTTTTTAAAAGTTAGCAGCTACAAACACTGTAGCTGCTGACTTTTAATAAGGACACCTACCTATCCAGGGAGCCCGCGATGTTGGCCCCCCGAGGCCGATCCGTCCATTGGATCAGGTGCTGGCACCACCATCTTAAAAAAGGAAACAGGCAGTGGAGCCTTGCGGCTTCACTGCCCGTTTCCTACTGCGCATGCCGCGCGATGCTTTGTGAATGGCCCTGTTGATTTCTGGGACACACACATGTCCCAGAAGACAACGGGCATCTCGCCGAAGAGGAGAACAGTGCCGTGGAATAGGAAGAGGCAGATTAGGAAGACTGTCTAGCAACAGGGGTTTCTGGTAAGGAACTTTTTTTTTTCAAATGTTTTTTTTATATATTTTTTTGAGAATATTAATGCAATTTTTTATTTTAGGGTGGACCTCCGTTTTACGTAGTATAACATCTTAACTGATCATTTACATGAGATTTAAACCTACATGTCTAGTCTTCACAATATTTTTTCTGTTTAATATTCTTTGGTTTATCTAAAAATTTCTATTTGTATTACATGGAGATATTAGATTCTGGAACCTGCCTCTTTTGTAGACCTTTGAAGGGTGCCTGGGTATTTAGAACAGCCTAAAATAAATGATCAATTTGGCATAGCAACATTATCCGTGAACTGCACACTATTTTCTACCACCCATTTATCATTTATGTCACAGAAACAAAAAGATTTTCCACTAACAGAAATGCCTAAAGGTCGCCTATTTCAACCCAATGAGAAGCTTGTGGAACAATTGGAGAAGAAGGACTATTTGGGTAAATCTACGGTATGTTTATTACCATTCACACTATTCAAATTATGTAATTAATGTCAAATTTGATTTTCACAGGTTTTCCTCTCTTTTTAATAATTTCTTGCTGTTATTGAGATATTCTAATATATTACTGGTCTATGGTCCAGGTGAATGTCCTTTAGTTTTGTCCCATCGTGCTGTTGTGCTACTTTCTGTTTATGAATGGTGCTGTTACCTGTACATTATTTATGAATGATATAAATGACCTGTATCTATGGAGGACTTAGTGCTTTATGTCATTATTTCATAGGTTGTGGCCTCTGTGGTTGACAAAGACAGTTTCTCCGGTTTTGCACCCCTGCAGCCTCAGGTATAGTTGAATTATTCTTATTTTAGTGAATATTGTGCCATGCAAATGGTGCCTGTGCTGGTGATGGAACATGACAACTTGTCACGGATACAGTATGTATGTACTGAGGATGGGTGAGATTCATAAGGTATGAATACGATTAAGATAGATCAAATAAATATCAGATCCTCTTCTACATTCATCCACCCACCCTCCCTTAGAGTTGTGGCAATCTGCCAACTAAGCTTAGAAGCATAAAATATTAAATAACTCCAGAAATAAAATGCTGGATGGGAGCTCAGCCAGCTGAAACTTCCCAACGAGGAATCATATAGAGATATGACTTTTAATGCTATACTGAATAATACATTTTGTAAAAATGCAACTAAATGTATTAAAGGCACCAATAAATTAAATTGTTGCATCTTAAGTATTGTAATTGTGTTGTATGCTGATACAAGGCCCACTCCTCGGTTTTATATTGTACCTTTATTACATTGCAGGTATCATTTTGAACACACATAGGCCATACCCTATGTATTGTTCTCTTTTTATTGTTCTATATGAAAAATTTAATAAAAACTATCTGATTAAAAAAAAAAAAAAAGTATTGTAATAATTGATTTATGGGAGTGCTGTGAACACAATTTTTGTACAGAACACCCCCCCCCCCCAAAATCCCTTCCTTTTGCTTGTGCGATTCTTTCACAGCTTTAAAGTGGGAGCAAGTGCCATTTAGTTGATAGCAGGGATGTTTTTGTAATTTATTTGTGATCAAAGTTAGTACAAAATGTTGTAAAAGTTTGGGGAATATTTTTAATACCGTGTGTTTTCATTTTACAGAGTGACAACCCACCAGTTCGACAAAAGGCCCCTGAAATACTTAGGTAAATAATATCTATAGCCAACTTTTTTTCTATCTGTTTTGAATAGAATAGGGAAGGAATAGAACCCCATTAGATTTTTATTGCTAACTGCATGAGATTTTTTTTTGACTGAGATTTTTCCCTCTATACAGTGAGGGAAAAAAGTATTTGATCCCCTGCTGATTTTGTATGTTTGCCCACTGACAAAGAAATGATCAGTCTAGAATTTTAATGGTAGGTTTATTTTAACAAAGAGAGATAGAATATCAACAAAAATATCCAGAAAAACGCATTTCAAAAAAGTTATAAATTGATTGCATTTTAATGAGTGGAATAAGTATTTGGTCCCCTATCAATCAGCAAGATTTCTGGCTCCCTGGTGTCTTCTATACAGGTAACGAGCTGAGATTTGGAGCACTCTCTTAAAGGGAGTTCCTTCCCTCAGCCAGGGCGTTGAAAGCGGGGTCTTCCAGCATGACAATGACCCAAAACACACCGCCAAGACAATAGAGGCAGCAGCAGGAATTGGGGGCACACCCGCACAAGTGCTCCCATGGAATGTGGCTCTCCGTGGGGGCACCTGATGAAGAGGAGGAGCCAGGAGCGCCACCGGGGGACCCCAGAAAAGAATGATCGGGGCCGCTTTGTGCAAAACCCTTGCACAGAGAAGGTAAGTATAACATGTTTGTTATTTAAAAAAACAAAAAAAAAACAAACCTTTACAATCACTTTAATGACTTAAAGGAGAGGGACAAAATCCCTCCTGAGATGTGTGCAAACCTAGTGGCAAACTACAAGAAACGTCTGACCTCTGTGATTGCCAACAAGGGTTTTGCCACCAAGTACTAAGTCATGTTTTTCGAAGGGGTAAAATACTTATTTCACTCATTAAAATGCAAATCAATTTATAACTTTTTTGAAATGCGTTTTTCTGGATATTTTTGTTGTTATTCTGTCTCTCACTGGTAGCCTCCCTGATGGTATTCCCGAGTGTGGCTCGGGGTTAAATTTCAGCACCATTAGCGGTAACCCCGAATCACACTCGGGATTGCATTGCAGGATCCTGGTGCGGTATACTTACCCTGTCCCCAGGATCCTGCGATGTCCCCCGCTGTGTCTGCGGGCTCTGTCTCCTCCCAAAGCCTCTCTGTGCTGGGTTCCGTTCCCTGCGAGTGTCGCAACGCACGGGGGTGGAGCCTGGCGGCAAATTAAAAAAACTGTAAAAATCATAACATACAGTACTGTAATCTTACAGATTACAGAACTGTATGAGATCATTTCACATCCCTTTTGTCCCCAATGCTTTGTCCAATGCCCTGCATGCAGTTTTATATTATATATACTGTTCTTTCTGCCTGGAAACTTGAGATTGTCCATAGCAACCAAAAAGTGTCCCTTTACGTCAAAAGTGGCTTTAGACCAGCTAGAAAACAGCGATAGTAAATTAGAACACTTGCAGAATTGAGCGATAATGAGTCGTGGGGAAATTTATTTTATTATTATTATATTATTTTTTTTAATTATTTATACTTATTTATTATAATTTATGATTTTGTGTTTCAAACTTCATCATACCCGGGATATCTACTCTGGGTGGACAGATTTACGTGTGTTATTGCTAAGAATTACAGGCCTACAATATAAAACGCCAAATTTCTATGCAAAATAATTGTACACCTTTGAGACGCAAAAATCTGAAATAATAATACCACCAGGGAGGTTAAAATAAACCTACCATTAAAATGATAGACTGATCATTTTTTTGTCAGTGGGCCTGGAAAATTAGCAGGGGATCAAATACTTTTTCCCCTCACTGTATATGTTCCAGTGACCTTTGGAACTGGGACTGAAAGTGATGGCATAAGCCAACATTTTTTATTGTCACCAGAACAGAAAAAGAATGGACATCCTCCAGTGGAGAACCTTGTTTTAGTGACAGATGTCTAAAAATTTATTTCAACCTCATTTTGAAAAGGTATACTTACTTCTTGTCTCGTCTCCAATACAGGAAGTGAATATGTATTATATATAATTAAAATTATTATTATTATTATACAGGATTGTATAGCACCAATAGTTTGCACAGTGCTTTACATTATAAAGGAGACAGTACAGTTACAATACAATTCAATACAAGAGGGTTAGGAAGTGAAGGATGAGCTAATGGGAGAAATTAAACTCAGTTGTTAGGCGAATACAAAATAGTTTTTCAGTTCAACCACTTCAGCTCCAGAAGATTTACCCCTTTTCATGACCAGGCCATTTCTTGCGATACGGCACTGCATTACTTTAACTGACAATTGCGTGGTTGTGCGACATTGTACCCAAATAACATTTTTGGCCTTTTTTCCCCCACAAATAGAGCTTTACTTTTGGTGGTATTTGATCACCTCTGCTGTTTATTTTTTTGCGCTATAAACAAAAAAAAAATATTTTTTTACTTTCTACTATAAAACATATCCAATTAAAAAAAAATGTAAAAAAATCTAATTTCTTCATCAATTTAGGCCAATATGTATTCTGCTACATGTTTTTGGTAAAGAAAAATCCTATGGGATATTAATTATTTTACTAGTAATGGCGGCGATCAGCGACTCATAGCAGGACTGCAACATTGCAGCGGATAAATCGGACACTTTTTTTGGGGACCAGTGACACCAATATAGTGATCAGTGCTAAAAATTATGCACTGTCACTGTACTAATGACACTGACAGGGAGGGGGTTAACATCAGGGGCGATCAAGGGGTTAAATGTATGCCTAGGTTGTGCTTACTCACTGTGGGGGGAGGTGCTTTGAATAGGGCAAGGCAAAGATCTGTGTTCCTGCTTATCAGAAACAGAGGATCTGTGCCTTCCCTTTCTGACAGTGCAACAATCTGCTTTGTTTGTTGTTCTGCCTGTGCCCTGTGTATTCGGCGGGTGCCGGCACACATAAAGTTAGCGGTACCCGCTGCTGGGCTCCAGCTGTATAGAATCACAGCGGGAGCGGGTTGCTGGTGGCATGCACGCCCCAGACCTGGAAGTGTCAGATCACGTACTAGGTACATGATCTGGCACAGAGCAACCGCTCTGACGCAGTATATGTGCAGTGGGTGGTCGTTAACTGGTTAAAGGTAGACAAAATATTAGATAGCTGGGCAGATTGGGTTACAGAATTTAAGAGGATGGGAGAGGTTCTGGAGATGTCCTTAAGATGAGCATGGGAGGAGACAAGGGAGCTAGAAAGCAGGAGGTCTTGGGAGGAGCAGAGAAGACGGTTTGGGTTATATATGGAGACAAGATTAGTGATGTAGCTTGGGGCAGAATTGTGGTTAGCTATGTTGTTAATAATTTGGATTGTATTTGTTGGGCAATCGGAAGAGGAGGAGACAGAGATTTAGGCAACTATGGAAAAGCAAGTACATAGTGGGACATTGTTACTATTGAAAGATATTTAAAGGAGCATATAATCCAAAGGAGATTAAAGGTAGGATATTGCACCAAATGATGGGTTAACAGACACAGAGTTGGATAAAACCGGTTTGATTTCTTTATAAGAGTGGGTATAGAATTGTTGGGATGTACCGTATTTTTCCATGTATAAGACGCCCCCACTTTCCCAACCCAAAATTAAAGAATCAATATTTTAAATAGGTAAAACAGAACACAATTTTTTTAGTAATTACCACAGGTAACGTTTACATACCAGTATATTATGCAGCATATCACTTTGCTCTTCCCGATTTCTCCACTGTCTGATCATACTCTCAGTGGAGGGAGGTCCAAACTGTCTCTCTGCAGGTCTATTCCCATGCTCGTTTGCATAGCTAACTCCACTCAGATTGAATTTTGCAGACAATCGCTTACTTTTATTATTCTCCGACATCTTGGGCTCAAAATGCACCGCTCCCTGATGCATCTGCGCAGTCTCCACGTCCAACGGGATCGCATCTGCGCACTCTCTACCTCCGCCTCCAGCTCCAGCTGACATCATACGGCTTGTGATTGGAGGAAG